>JACCIY010000844.1:0-51864 GCA_025506505.1 Flaveria sonorensis
GTTTGGATCTTATATGCCCAAGACACATACAAGATTGATGTGGTTAGTACGTTATGATCCAAGTCGGGTCATACCCAATAACAAGCTAGGCAAACACCGTTAAACATTTATTTGTTGATCATGATCAAGCAAATAAATTATGACACCAATTTAGAAAATGGGTTTTCTGAATTATTGCATTTGAGATAGAACAAATTATATGGATATTTTGTTCATGAGATATCATTTGTAATGTTGTTTAAATAAGTTAAATAACATCAAATATAAGAGTGTTTAAGTTATAAGATTAAAATTAGTTTAATTATATAACTTAATGGTGATTAAAATGATTTAAAAGGGTGTTATTTAAAATGGTGGGAACCCATTTTAAAACAAATTTCGGCCGCCCCTTTTGCTTCTTCTTGGGATTCCTTGTCTTGTTTTAAGACAAGACTTTAATCCCTTGGAAAGACACACAAAACACACTCTCTCTCTCACATGCAAAGGACTCTTTCTTCTCCATTTTTCTCTTCACTTCACGGACATAGAAGCTTGGAAGAGAAGACTTTGGGTGTTAACTTCCTAACAAGTTTGGTGCTTTGCAAGAGCTTGTGGGTATACAAGCTTGAGGTCTTCTCTTTTGAAGACTAGACATTCAAGAAACATCATCTTCCTCCTCTTATCCGTATCCAACTTGCTTGTTCAAGAAAGGTAGTATTCATGTACATCCTATGGTTGGTTTTGATAGCATTTCTTTTCACATATATATGATCCTTGTTCTTGGGTTTGTTTTCTTGAACATATAAATGTTTATTTTCAGAATATAACACAAGTTTTAAACTCCATACATCCGCTGCGTTTTTATGTTTAAATGGTTAAACATCCTTGTTAAAACTTGTAAAAACCCAACAATGGCATCTAGAGCCGGTTATGTGGAAAACTTGCTTCAAAAGTCCAAGAAAAGTTAGTTTTGTTGGACTTTTTCAACCCATTAGGGGCTGTTTTGATATGGATAAATGAATCCCTTATCTTTCAAAGTTTTATCTCACATGCTTTAGAATAAACCTTGAAAGATTAACATCAAGTGGTTGATTGTTTTGTTTGGACTAAACCTAAAGTTTGGGTTTATGTTGGCCGAAACTTTAAGGGTTAAAAAGGGAGTTCATGGTTGTTCTTGGATGTTGTATTTGATACATATTTTGGTGCATAACATAGCCTTGACCTAATGTGTTTTGGGTTTGGATGAATGTGATTGTCATGTTTAGTTTTATTCATTAAAGGGTTGTAATAATAATTTTGGTGTTTGTATCTTTTGGGTTGTAATTTATTTATTCATTGGTTATGTAATAAATAGATTAGGTGCATTTCTTTTATTAGAAAAATTGTATTAGGATATGATTTTGTAAAAGAAGATGCACAAGTTGGAGACTCAAGGAAAGATACAAAGGAAGAACTCAAAAGACATGGACACTTGAAGCATTTGGATGTGGATTCGAGTGGGAGTTCTTGGACACATTTTAATGTGTCATTATTAACCCTTAGGAAAGACCTAGTGACAACACTTGTGATGGCAAACAAGTGTGGTCACCTTAGTGGCTATGGTTATGCACATATGATTGAATGGTTGTGCTTGTTTGGTTGTTTTGTTTTATGTTGGTTGTTTGATATATGGATATGCATAACTAACAAATTTATAAACATAACAAGCTGAAAATAAATGGTTCTTAATCATTAAGTGGTTAATAAAAGGTTATTAAAAGGATTAATGATTTTAAATAAAAGGGGTTTTATTAAAAGAACCATAGGGTACCATGTATTTGAAAGCATGCAAATGCAAGGTACATAGAGTTTTCTAAACTAGAATTATGAAAACTTAAAATGTCTTTTGAAAACAAGTTTATCACCATCCTTTTACACAACACTTAAGTCACTTGAAAACTCTTAATGGGATAAAGGTCACCTAACCATTTTGAGGGAACTTGTGATTTAAGGTGGGAATGCCATATTTGTGGGATAAAGATCACCTAACCACTTATATTGGTAAACTCACATGTGTGTGTAAGTAGGGTAACTTGATTTGCAAACCATGTTAAATGGATCACCTACAATATGGTTTACAAAAGGTGTTGATGGGATTAACATGCCGACTATACATATGATGTTTAAGTCGATCCCATACCCCTAGAAGTTGCAAAGGGTTGCAATTGTCAAACGTTGACTACCTTGTTAATTTAAATAATGGGATAAAGATCACCTAACCACTATTTAAATGTGACGTTGGATTCTAGAATTTTATTTTGTGTATGACACATAAAAGAAATTTATAATTAAAATGATAATATCGTAAATACTAAAATTGAACCTTGTTAAATTTTGTAGATGGCCACCAACAACAATGAAAATAATGATATTCCATCCGCTCACAACCTATCACTAAGAACCATTCTCCAAAAGGAGCGTCTAAACCATAACAATTTCATTGATTGGTTTCGAAACTTGAGAATTGTTCTCAAGCAAGAGAAACGGTCATATATCTTAGACGATCCGATTCCCGATGAACCCAATGAGGAAGATGAAGAGGCCTACTTGAATTGGGTGAAATACACTGAGGACTCGGTCCAAGTGTCTTGCCTCATGTTGGCAAGTATGACTCCGGATCTCCAAAAGGAGTACGAACATCACGGAGCATACGACATGATAACCCAGTTGAAGGAAACGTTCCAACAACAAGCAAGGGTAGAGCGCTTCGAAACGGTTCGAGCACTCCATGCATGTCGTATGGATGATACCCAATCGGTCTCATCTTATGTACTTAAGATGAAGAGCCACATAGACCGCCTCGAAAGGCTGAATTGTCCCGTCTCGAAAGAGTTGGCTACGGATTTGATCCTCAACTCTTTGTCAAAAAGGTTTGACAATTTTGTTATGAATTATAACATGAACGGTTGGGACAAGAACATAACTGAGCTTCACTCTATGCTCAAGACAGCCGAGGCGGCCATGGGTAAAAGGAGTTTACCCGTTCTCACCATCAATGAAGGTGGGAACAAGAAGAGGCCTCACCCCGCATCCAAGGCAAGTGTTGCCAAAGGTAAAGGGTACGTTGGGAGAAAGGGAAAGGGAGTGGTAAAGTGCCACCACCAAAACCAGCGGAGAAGAAGCAAAAGGTTGCTTCGGATGACCCATGCTTTAAGTGTGGGGAGATAGGACATTGGGCAAGAAATTGTCCTGTCCATCTCAAAGAGTTGAAAGCAAAGAGGGATGCCGGGCAGACCTCAGGTACAATTTTCATGATTCATATTGATCTAAATATAATATCCTCTAACACATGGGTATTGGATACCGGATGTGGGACTCACATTTGCAATTTGTTGCAGGGGTTCAAAAGAAGTAAAAACTTCAACAAAGGGGATGTTAGCCTCTACATGGGGAATGGGGCAAAAGTTCAAGTTGAAGCCCGAGGGGACTACATCCTGAAGCTTCCAAATGGTTTGGAAGCAATTTTGAACAATGTTTTGTATGCTCCTAGTTTGACTAGGAACATTATTTCAGTTGCACAATTAAGACAATATGGTTATGTTTTGATGTTTATTGAAAATGAAATTCATGTTTCTTTAAATAACATCTTTTATTTTAAAGCTACTCCTATTAATGGTATTTATGAATTGGTTCATGAAAACACATTATATGATAGCTCGTTGTACCAAACCACCACCAAGAAGCTCAAATTAGATTTGAGTGACACCTATCTTTGGCATTGCCGTCTTGGTCATATAAACAAGAAGCGCATACAAACTCTTCAAAAGAATGGTCTTTTAAAAGCAAGTGAATATGATTCATTTGATGTATGTGAATCTTGTTTACAAGGCAAAATGACTAAGGCGCCTTTTAGTGGCAAAACCGAAAGGGCAAAAGATTTATTAGGTATCATACATTCGGATGTATGTGGTCCTTTTAAGCCAATGACTAGGTATAATGAAAGATACTTCATTACCTTTACCGACGACTATAGTAGGTATGGGTATGTGTACTTGTTAAGACACAAAGATGAAGCTTTTGAAATGTTCAAAACCTTCCAAAATGAAGTAGAAAATCAACTCAACAAATCAATAAAAATTCTTCGCACCGATAGAGGAGGTGAATACCTGAGTGATGCTTTTAGAGATCATCTTAGAAGTTGTGGGATTATCTCACAACTATCTCCACCTGGAACACCACAACACAATGGTGTGTCCGAGAGGAGAAATCGAACTCTATTAGATATGGTTCGATCTATGATGGCTGGAAGCTCATTGCCTCTATCATTTTGGGGCTTTGCTTTGCTCTCTGCGGCCCGTATTTTGAATATGGCCCCAACCAAGAAAGTGGAAAGGACACCTTTTGAAATATGGCATGGAAGGGTTCCATCTCTATCATATTTAAAGGTGTGGGGATGTGAGGCTTATGTAAAGACTCCCACCTCAAACAAGTTAGAAAGACGTTCCACTAAGTGTATTTTTATTGGATATCCTAGAGATTCTATGGGATATTATTTCTATGATCCATTGGAACAAAAGGAGTTTGTTGCCAAGAAGGGTGAGTTCTTGGAAGCCAAGTTCCTTATGGAAGGAGCTAGCAGTAGAACAGTGGATCTTGAGGAGGATCAAGGTCCACAACCCGATACACGTTTGGTTGACACTAGCACTCAACATGAGGATGTTGAGAATGATCAAATGGTTGATCAACACACACAAAACGTTCGCAAATCTGGTAGAACTAGTAATCCACCTGAAAGATATGGATTTTTCATGGATGGGTGCTATGTGGTTGATTCCGATGAACCAATCACATACCATGATGCAGTGTCCAATTTGGATTGTGACAAATGGCTTGAAGCCATGAATGTTGAGATGCAATCCATGTATGACAACCAAGTGTGGGACTTGGTTGTACCACCTCTTAACTCCAAGGTAGTTGGAAGTAAGTGGGTTTTCAAGAAGAAAACCGATATGCATGGAAACTTGGATACTTATAAAGCTAGACTTGTAGCAAAAGGTTTCACTCAAACTCAAGGGGTTGATTATGATGAGACTTTTTCGCCTGTTGCAATGCTAAAGTCTATTAGGATATTATTTGCCATAGCTGCTCATTATGATTATGAGATTTGGCAAATGGATGTCAAAACCGCTTTTCTAAATGGATATCTTGAGGAAGATGTCTATATGGTTCAGCCTGAAGGTTTTGTCGACCCAAAACATCCTAACAAAGTATGCAAGTTAAAGAAATCAATCTATGGATTGAAGCAAGCGTCAAGAAGTTGGAATCACCGTTTTGATGAAGAGGTAATTAAATTTGGGTTCATCAAAAATGCTGATGAGGCTTGTGTGTATAAAAAGGCTAGTGGGAGCATCATCACTTTCCTAGTATTGTATGTCGATGACATCCTACTATTTGGAAATGACATTCCAACCTTGGAAGGTATAAAAACCTGGCTTGGAAGCTGTTTTTCCATTAAGGATCTTGGTGAAGCCGCCTACATTTTGGGAATAAAGATCTATAGGGATAGATCAAGGCGGTTGATAGGTTTAAATCAAAGTGCATACATTGACAAGATCTTGAAAAGGTTCAAGATGGAGAACTCTAAGAAAGGTACAGTACCTATTCAAAGAGGAACGATATTGAGTACGACTCAATGTCCAAGCTCAAAGGATGAGCAAGATAAAATGAAGGGAATCCCGTATGCATCTGCTATAGGATCCATCATGTATGCAATGATATGCACTAGGCCGGACGTGTCATGCGCCTTGAGCATGACAAGCCGATACCAGCAAAATCCTGGAAATAGTCATTGGATGGCTGTTAAGAACATACTTAAGTACCTAAGGAGGACTAAAGATATGTTCCTAATCTATGGATCTGGTGAGGAGGAACTCGTGGTAAAAGGTTACACGGATGCGAGTTTCCAAACTGATCGGGATGACTCACGATCACAATCGGGATACATTTTCATCCTAAATGGAGGAGCAGTCTCTTGGAAGAGCTCTAAACAAGATGTGGTGGCATTATCAACTACAGAGTCAGAATACATCGCCGCTTCATTAGCAGCTCAAGAAGCTGCATGGTTGAAGAAATTCATTGCCGATCTAGGGGTTGTCCCTTCCATTCAGGACCCCCTAGAAATTCTTTGTGATAATGAGGGTGCGATTGCTCAAATCAAGGAACCCCGTGCACATCAAAAGACTAGGCACATTGAGCGGAGATTCAACTACATAAGGGATGAAGTTGAAAAGGGAAAAATATGTATTCGCAAAGTTCACACGGATCAAAACATTGCGGATCCACTCACGAAGCTTCTTGAAAAGGCAAAGCATGAGGGTCATACTTGTGCCATGGGACTTCGATATTCTAGTGACTGGATTTGATTTTGTGATCTTGTATTTGGATATTGGAACCTTTTATTACTTGAATGAATTATATGGTTATAATGTTTCAACTAATGTTCCAATTTTGCATGTTTAATCCATGAGTAAATCATTTACTCTAAACGTCCGTAGTCGTTCATGCCTGTGGGAACAAGTATGAGGGTAAGACTATTATGAACTTGGATTGGTAGATATTCATTTGGATGAATATATAGCAAAGGGTTGCTGCCAAAGTTCATAGATATTTATGGGATATAAATATTGGACTGACCCGCATTTCAAATATTACTACATGGAATCTTCTTGATTGATCATAAGTAAATTTGAGTAAAGGCGAATATCATTTGGTATCCTCTGACCTGAGATACATATTGGGTCTTGATATTCACCGGGTATTATACTTTGACTTAGTTCTTCGCTGTTCTGAAACATGGCAGTACATAAGACTAAATTCAGGTATAGCACGAGGTGATTGTGAGAGACGTATGTAATCAAGATGGGATTTGTTCCTCTTATTCGTTGAGAGTAAGATGTCTAAGGCCTGCTAAAGTTAAGTCAATGGAGAATGATCATTCTGTGTCTCTAAGATTTAACATGACATCTGTGACAAAAGGATAGATGATTGTTTCACCTAAAACATTTTCGAGTAAGATACTTGAAGGGGATGATGTTATTGAATGGCACTTAGTCATACGTATTAAGGGTAGTAAACCGTTGTTAGGCGGTATTTACTGCTTGCATCAATCTTCTATGAATCTTGTGCAAGTGGGAGATTGTTGGATCTTATATGCCCAAGACACATACAAGATTGATGTGGTTAGTACGTTATGATCCAAGTCGGGTCATACCCAATAACAAGCTAGGCAAACACCGTTAAACATTTATTTGTTGATCATGATCAAGCAAATAAATTATGACACCAATTTAGAAAATGGGTTTTCTGAATTATTGCATTTGAGATAGAACAAATTATATGGATATTTTGTTCATGAGATATCATTTGTTATGTTGTTTAAATAAGTTAAATAACATCAAATATAAGAGTGTTTAAGTTATAAGATTAAAATTAGTTTAATTATATAACTTAATGGGTGATTAAAATGATTTAAAAGGGGTGTTATTTTAAAATGGTGGGAACCCATTTTAAAACAAAATTTCGGCCGCCCCTTTTGCTTCTTCTTGGGATTCTTTGTCTTGTTTTAAGACAAGACTTTAATCCCTTGGAAAGACACACCAAACACACTCTCTCTCTCACATGCAAAGGACTCTTTCTTCTCCATTTTTCTCTTCACTTTGACGGACATAGAAGCTTGGAAGAGAAGACTTTGGGTGTTAACTTCCTAACAAGTTTGGTGCTTTGCAAGGTTTGTGGGTATACAAGCTTGAGGTCTTCTCTTTTGAAGACTAGACATTCAAGAAACAACATCTTCCTCCTCTTATCCGTATCCAACTTGCTTGTTCAAGAAAGGTAGTATTCATGTACATCCTATGGTTGGTTTTGATAGCATTTCTTTTCACATATATATGATCCTTGTTCTTGGGTTTGTTTTCTTGAACATATAAATGTTTATTTTCAGAATATAACAAGTTTTAAACTCCATACATCCGCTGCGTTTTTATGTTTAAATGGTTAAACATCCTTGTCAAAACTTGTAAAAACCCAACAGTTAGTACACGAGACAACTGAGAAGATTGTTCAGATAAGAAACCGCATGGCCGCAGCGCGAGACAGGCAGAAAAGCTATGCTGACAAACGACGAAAACCTTTGGAATTTCAGACAGGTGACAAGGTTTTATTAAAAGTCTCACCGTGGAAAGGCGTAGTTCGGTTTAGTAAGCGAGGAAAGCTAAATCCGAGATATGTTGGACCATTTGAGATAGTGGAAAGAATTGGTCCAGTGGCTTATCGACTAGCCTTACCTGATTCATTGAGTGGAATCCATGATGTATTCCATGTTTCAAACCTAAAGAAATGTTTAACGGATGAAACGATGGTCGTACCACTGGAAGAAGTTCAAGTAGATGAACAACTACGCTTCATTGAGGAACCGGTCGAGGTGATGGATCGTGAGGTGAAAACGCTTAAGCAAAGCAAGATACCCATCGTCAAAGTTCGTTGGAACTCGAGACGTGGACCAGAATTCACGTGGGAACGTGAAGATCAAATGAAGCTTAAGTATCCTCAGCTATTCGAAAGGACGATGCCAGCCGGCGAAGGTACTAATTAAGTTTCGGGACGAAATTTCTTTCAACATGGGGATGTTGTGACAACTCATCCAAAACTCACACGATTTTGATTTCCTTGTGCCAATGCAGTAGACCAGTGATGGAACACTCACCATGTAATGCAATTTTCGGGACGAAAATTCTTTCAACATGGGGATAATGTGACATCCGGTAATTTTCCGTTACCAAACTCCGTTTGTTCCGTTAAGTCTTGCATACACGTGTCGGGAGCACACACTAGTTGTCGTTGAACGTTGGTGACTTAACAATAATCAGTAATGTTAAATTGATGATAATTAAGTTAACAATGTGATTATTAAGTTATGCTTATGTGATTTAAATGTTAACTGTAATTTTATCGCGTAACGTGAAAACGTGTATATTTATTTCGTGTGTTTTGTGATAAATGGAAATTATGCATGATTGTTATTTGTGATTAATAATAATTGTGTTTAGTAGTTAAAAACTATTTAAAAACTATTCAAAAAGCCTAATCTTTATAAAATACAAATTATAAGGGTTAAAAGGGTAAATATGATTAATTAAGTTACAAAATCAAAAACAAACCCTAATCCCCTAACCCATTCGGCCGCGACTTGCATCCCCTCACCCTCACCATCGCGAATTCAGCCAAGAACAAGCATTCACATTCGAATTTGGATCGATTTCAAGGCATACAACAAGTTAGAACCTTCAATTGCAAACTATTACACATCTAAAGGTTAGATTTTTGTGTGATTTGATGATTGTTCATGATTGGCCGAAAGTTCCATGCGAATTCTGCAATTGATGGTCGATTGATGCTTGTTTGTTGTTGTTAATGTGTTTACTAGATAGATTACATGTTAATTAACGTCAAGTATGCAATAAAGGTTGGATTTTTACAAGTTTTTATGGAAATTACATTAGGGCCGAAACCCTAATTCGAAACTTGCAATTGGGGATCGATTTGTTGATGTTGGTTAGTGTTATTATGTTAGTTGGATTGTATATATGCTAGTTAACGTTGATTATGCAAGAAAGCTATGATTTTGATACATTGTTCATAGGTTACTAATAATAGTAACTTTATTTTGCATGAATTGATGATTGGTTGATGTATGAATGTTATGGATGTGTTTGTGATGATGATTAGATGCTAGATGGTTGATATGAATGTTAGGAATTCAAGAATGCATGTTGTAGTTCATACATTGCTAAAAATAGTAACTTTTGGGTATGAAAGTTGATGAATCATGATGATTAGGTGTTGTTGATCATGTTTAGATGTTGTCATGGACTTGAATTGATATATAATTGATGAATTCATGATTGTTGTGTGAGTTTGATGAAGTTGGGATGAACTTTCCCAAAAGGGAAACTTTAATTGTGCAAATCCTTGAATTGGATGATTTGAGAATGTTTGGGATATTAGGATCATGCTAGTGTGTTCATGGATGGTTTCTAAGGTGATTAAATGTGTTGTTTAGGTTATATGAATGGTGGTTTGGTTTGTTACCTGTTTTGGCCTGTTGTGATTCGCATGTCTTGTATGATAATTGGTTGTATGATGATCTAGGTAGTACATGTGGTTAATGATGTGCTATATGTAATCAAGTTGTATGTTGATCATGTATGACATACTGTTGTGTTAGTATTAACGAATTATCACCTATAATGTCACCAACGGGTCAAACGGGTCAACTGGGTCAAATGCGTCTTGTCTTTCTAAAAACCTTGAGTTCCTTGGTTTGTAGAGCACTTAGGGTTTCATATTGATTCTGTGTACACGTACTTATGTACTCTTGTGTTCTAGGTGACCTTTGAAGGTTGTCTTTCCCTCTTTCTTTTAAGTTAAGCTCTAGGTTAATTCTTGCGCGCATCAGGTGAGTTCTTGCCCCACTTATTTTACATAATCTCTTTTGGGGGAGATAGCATACTGTTGATCACAAACGCTTTTATATATGAGTGTGTATAATATTGATATAGTGTTGTTTACCATGGAAAGTCCTCACACTTTTGGATTGTTAATATTGAATAGCGGGGAAATTTTGGGTAGTACTACTGGGTCTGACGAGCCCCACCTGTGCGACTCGAGGTCAAACGGGTGCAATTTTGTCCCAACACATATTCGTCACGACACGGTAAGTCGTGACGGGAGGCAACAAACGTAACACAGTCAGCTTCGATCGCGAAATCACTATGATTAATATTTTTATGTTAATAGACTAGCTATTTATTGCAATACACTACTTATGCTCTGGAAACTGTTGATTGGTTTATATTTTAACGCAAACTCTTGAACTCACCAACCATGTGTTGACTTGTTTAGTATGCTATTCTCAGGTTAGGGTTGCCAGTTGCCTAGGAGCACGCACACCAGCATCGTTGAGTTGTCTACATTGTTTGTTTACACATTTGGGTTTATTTTTCCTATTAAACATTTGTGTTTGGGGGGCGTATGTTTTGCGCATTCTCTTTACATACTACTTGTTTTGGGTTTTCTAGTTTTAAAAACGCTTCCGTAGTATTTTAAATGTTAACTCTGGTTTTGTTTATTAATCATATAGAGTCGTTCTTGGTAACTAATGACTGAGATCCTGGTATGTCACGCGCCTCGCGGTAAAACCCCGCACGCGGATTTTGAGGGTGTGACACACTCATTACTCAAAAATCCACTGAATTAATCAGAGTTGCAGCCATCGATCCACAAAATACTTTATTACCATCTAGTCAAAGAAACCAGGTGTAAAGAAACAGGAAACTACTCGAATTCACTCACAAAGAATAGAGAATCAAATTACACTAGGGAATAAAAGTAATCAGACGTCAAACAAGAATGCAATGCGTGATCGATGAAAAAGAAGTTAAATCACGGTAACATGACCAAGTAAATAAGATTTACTTATATTTTAATCAAATTATGCAACTATAGAATGGCGGATTAAAAATATTCACAAAAGCTTAACTAAATAATAGGAAAGAAACTAGTTATACAAAAACATTAAACAACAATAGTTCACGCATGGATAGTTGTTTGGTTTCTGTACAACCTCCAATGCTATGAAGTTTTGATTCTCTAGCCTTCTAAATAAACTCGTGAACTAATCTAATCATTTTTTATTATAATCATCATTTGAACCACACTATTGAATGATAAATTAAACATAGTATCAATTGAATAAATTGAAAAATAAACAGAACGCGAAACCACACGAATGAGCTTGAAATCAATACACTCATGCCCAAAACTCGTCGAGAACATTCCACAACAAACTTCAAACACTCATGCCTAAAAAATCCATCGAATCAATCAAAATGGCAACTGTGGATCCGCTGAATACTTTATAACCATCTAGGCAAAGAAACCAGGTGTAAAGAAAAAGGAAATTACTCGAATCACTCACAAATAATCGAGAATCAAATTACACTAGGGAATGATAGTAATCAGATGTCAAACAAGAAAAGCATTACGTGATCGATGAAAAAGAAGTCAAATCAAGGTAACATGACCAAGTAAATAAGATTTAATTATATTTTAATCAAAATTATGCAACTATAGATTGGTGCAATAAAATATTCACCAAAGCTTAACAAAATAAATAGGAAAGAAACTAGTTATCCAAAAACATAAACAACAATAGTTCACGCATGGATAGTTTTTTGCTTTTTCTAACAACCTCCAATGTTATGGAGTTTTGATTCTCAAGCCTTCTAAACAGACTCTTGAACTAATCTAATCATATATGATTATAATCATCATTGGAATCACACTAATAAATCATAATGGAACATAGTACCTATTGTAGAAATCGAAACCAAACGAACAGGAAACCCACACGAATGAGCCCTGAAATCAATACACTCTTGTCCAAAACTCATCGAGAACATTCCACAACAAACTTCAAACACTCATTCCGTAAAAATACACTAAATTAATCAGAATGGCAACCATGGATCAACATAATACTTTACTACCATCTAGGCAAAGAAACCAGGTGTAAAGAAACAGGAAACTACTCGAATTCATTCACAAAGAATCAAGAATCATATTACACTAGGGAATGAAAGTAATCAGTCATCAAACACAAAAATCATTGCTTGATCGATGAAAAAGAAGTTAAATCAGGGTAACATGACCAAGTAAATAAGATTTACTAATATTTTAATCAAAATTATGCAACTATAGAATGGTGCATTATAAATATTCACAAAAGCTTAACTAAATAAATAGGAAAGAAACTAGTTATACAAAAACATTGAACAACAATAGTTCACACATGGATAGTTGTTTGGTTTCTGTACAACCTCCAATGCTATGGAGTTTTGATTCTCAAGACTTCTAAATAAACTTGTGAACTAATCTAACCATTTTTTTATTATAATCATCATTGGAATCACTCTACTGAATGATAAATGAAACATAATGTCTATTGTATAAATCGAAAAATAAACCGAACACGAAACCACACGAATGACCTTTAAATCAATACACTCATGCCCAAAACTCGTTGAGAACATTCCACAACAAACTTCAAACACTCATGCCACAAAAATCCATCGAATCAACCAAAATTGCAACCGTGGGTCCGCTGAATACTGTATAACCATCTAGGCAAAGAAACCAGTTGTAAAGAAAAAGGAAATTACTCGAATCACTCACAAAGAATCGAGAATCAAATTACACTAGGGAATGATAGTAATCAGATGTCAAACATGAAAAGCATTACGTGATCGATGAAAAAGAAGTCAAATCAAGGTAACATGACCAAGTAAATAAGAATTATGCAACTATAGATTGGTGCATTAAAATATTCACCAAAGCTTAACAAAATAAATAGGAAAGAAACTAGTTATCCAAAAACATTAAACAACAATAGTTCACGCATGTATAGTTTTTTGCTTTTTGTAACAACCTTCAATGCTATGGAGTTTTGATTCTCAAGCCTTCTAAACAGACTCTTGAACTAATCTAATCATATATGATTATAATCATCATTGGAATCACACTACTAAATCATAATGGAACATAGTACCTATTTTAGAAATCGAAACCAAACGAACAGGACACCACACGAATGAGCCCTGAAATCAATACACTCTTGTCCAAAACTCGTCGAGAACATTCCACAACAAACTTCAAACACTCATTCCGCCAAAATACACTAAATTAATTAGAATGGCAACCATGGATCCATATAATACTTTACTACCATCTAGGCAAAGAAACCAGGTGTAAAGAAACAGGAAACTACTCGAATTCATTCGCAAAGAATCAAGAATCATATTACACTAGGGAATGAAAGTAATCAGTCATCAAACACGAAAATCATTGCGTGATCGATGAAAAGAGGTTAAATTATGGTAAAATGACCAAGTAAATAAGATTTACTTATATTTTAATCAAAATTATGCAACTATAGAACGGTGCATTAAAAATATTCATAAAAGCTTAACTAAATAAATAGGAAAGAAACTAGTTATACTAAAACATTGAACAACAATAGTTTACGCATGGATAGTTGTTTGGTTTCTGTACAACCTCCAATGCTATGGAGTTTTGATTCTCAAGCCTTCTAAATAAACTCGTGAACTAATCTAACCATTTTTATTATAATCATCATTGGAATCACAGTACTGAATGATAAATGAAACATAATGTCTATTGTATAAATCGAAAAATAAACCAAACGCGAAACGACACGAATGAGCTTTAAATCAATACACTCATGCCCAAAACACGTCGAGAACATTCCACAACAAACTTCAAACACTCATGCCACAAAAATCCATCGAATCAATCAAAATTGCAACCGTGGATCCGCTGAATACTTTATAACCATCTAGGCAAAGAAACCAGGTGTAAAGAAAATGGAAATTACTCGAATCACTCACAAAGAATCGAGAATCAAATTACACTAGGGAATGATAGTAATCAGATGTCAAACATGAAAAGCATTACGTGATCGATGAAAAAGAAGTCAAATCAAGGTAACATGACCAAGTAAATAAGAATAATTATATTTTAATCAAAATTATACAACTATAGATTGGTGCATTAAAATATTCACCAAAGCTTAACAAAATAAATAGGAAAGAAACTAGTTATCCAAAAACATTAAACAACAATAGTTCACGCATGTATAGTTTTTTGCTTTTTGTAACAACCTCCAATGCTATGGAGTTTTGTTTCTCAAGCCTTCTAAACAGACTCTTGAACTAATCTAATCATATATGATTATAATCATCATTGGAATCACACTAATAAATCATAATGGAACATAGTACCTATTGTAGAAATCAAAACCAAACGAACAGGAAACCACACGAATGAGCCCTGAAATCAATACACTCTTGTCCAAAACTCATCGAGAACATTCCACAACAAACTTCAAACACTCATTCCGCAAAAATACACTAAATTAATTAGAATGGCAACCATGGATCCATATAATACTTTACTACCATCTAGGCATAGAAACCAGGTGTAAAGAAACAGGAAACTACTCGAATTCATTCGCAAAGAATCAAGAATCATATTACACTAGGGAATGAAAGTAATCAGTCATCAAACACGAAAATCATTGCTTGATCGATGAAAAAGAAGTTAAATCAGGGTAACATGACCAAGTAAATAAGATTTACTAATATTTTAATCAAAATTATGCAACTATAGAATGGTGCATTAAAAATATTCACAAAAGCTTAACTAAATAAATAGGAAAGAAACTAGTTATACAAAAACATTGAACAACAATAGTTCACGCATGGATAGTTGTTTGGTTTCTGTACAACCTCCAATGCTATGGAGTTTTGATTCTCAAGACTTCTAAATAAACTTGTGAACTAATCTAACCATTTTTTATTATAATCATCATTGGAATCACTCTACTGAATGATAAATGAAACATAATGTCTATTGTATAAATCGAAAAATAAACCGAACACGAAACCACACGAATGACCTTTAAATCAATACACTCATGCCCAAAACTCGTCGAGAACATTCCACAACAAACTTCAAACAATCATGCCACAAAAATCCATCGAATCAATCAAAATTGCAACCGTGGGTCCGCTGAATACTGTATAACCATCTAGGCAAAGAAACCAGTTGTAAAGAAAAAGGAAATTACTCGAATCACTCACAAAGAATCGAGAATCAAATTACACTAGGGAATGATAGTAATCAGATGTCAAACATGAAAAGCATTACGTGATCGATGAAAAAGAAGTCAAATCAAGGTAACATGACCAAGTAAATAAGAATTATGCAACTATAGATTGGTGCATTAAAATATTCACCAAAGCTTAACAAAATAAATAGGAAAGAAACTAGTTATCCAAAAACATTAAACAACAATAGTTCGCGCATGTATAGTTTTTTGCTTTTTGTAACAACCTTCAATGCTATGGAGTTTTGATTCTCAAGCCTTCTAAACAGACTCTTGAACTAATCTAATCATATATGATTATAATCATCATTGGAATCACACTACTAAATCATAATGGAACATAGTACCTATTTTAGAAATCGAAACCAAACGAACAGGACACCACACGAATGAGCCCTGAAATCAATACACTCTTGTCCAAAACTCGTCGAGAACATTCCACAACAAACTTCAAACACTCATTCCGCCAAAATACACTAAATTAATTAGAATGGCAACCATGGATCCATATAATACTTTACTACCATCTAGGCAAAGAAACCAGGTGTAAAGAAACAGGAAACTACTCGAATTCATTCGCAAAGAATCAAGAATCATATTACACTAGGGAATGAAAGTAATCAGTCATCAAACACGAAAATCATTGCGTGATCGATGAAAAAGAGGTTAAATTATGGTAAAATGACCAAGTAAATAAGATTTACTTATATTTTAATCAAAATTATGCAACTATAGAACGGTGCATTAAAAATATTCATAAAAGCTTAACTAAATAAATAGGAAAGAAACTAGTTATACTAAAACATTGAACAACAATAGTTTACGCATGGATAGTTGTTTGGTTTCTGTACAACCTCCAATGCTATGGAGTTTTGATTCTCAAGCCTTCTAAATAAACTCGTGAACTAATCTAACCATTTTTATTATAATCATCATTGGAATCACAGTACTGAATGATAAATGAAACATAATGTCTATTGTATAAATCGAAAAATAAACCAAACGCGAAACGACACGAATGAGCTTTAAATCAATACACTCATGCCCAAAACTCGTCGAGAACATTCCACAACAAACTTCAAACACTCATGCCACAAAAATCCATCGAATCAATCAAAATTGCAACCGTGGATCCGCTGAATACTTTATAACCATCTAGGCAAAGAAACCAGGTGTAAAGAAAATGGAAATTACTCGAATCACTCACAAAGAATCGAGAATCAAATTACACTAGGGAATGATAGTAATCAGATGTCAAACATGAAAAGCATTACGTGATCGATGAAAAAGAAGTCAAATCAAGGTAACATGACCAAGTAAATAAGAATAATTATATTTTAATCAAAATTATACATCTATATATTGGTGCATTAAAATATTCACCAAAGCTTAACAAAATAAATAGGAAAGAAACTAGTTATCCAAAAACATTAAACAACAATAGTTCACGCATGTATAGTTTTTTGCTTTTTGTAACAACCTCCAATGCTATGGAGTTTTGTTTCTCAAGCCTTCTAAACAGACTCTTGAACTAATCTAATCATATATGATTATAATCATCATTGGAATCACACTAATAAATCATAATGGAACATAGTACCTATTGTAGAAATCAAAACCAAACGAACAGGAAACCACACGAATGAGCCCTGAAATCAATACACTCTTGTCCAAAACTCATCGAGAACATTCCACAACAAACTTCAAACACTCATTCCGCAAAAATACACTAAATTAATTAGAATGGCAACCATGGATCCATATAATACTTTACTACCATCTAGGCATAGAAACCAGGTGTAAAGAAACAGGAAACTACTCGAATTCATTCGCAAAGAATCAAGAATCATATTACACTAGGGAATGAAAGTAATCAGTCATCAAACACGAAAATCATTGCGTGATTCGATGAAAAAGAGGTTAAATCATGGTAAAATGACCAAGTAAATAAGATTTACTTATATTTTAATCAAAATTATGCAACTTTAGAACGGTGCATTAAAATATTCATAAAAGCTTAACTAAATAAATAGGAAAGAAACTAGTTATACTAAAACATTGAACAATAATAGTTCACGCATGGATAGTTGTTTGGTTTCTGTACAACCTCCAATGCTATGGAGTTTTGATTCTCAAGCCTTCTAAATAAACTCGTGAACTAATCTAACCATTTTTTATTATAATCATCAATGGAATCACACTACTGAATGATAAATGAAACATAATGTCTATTGTATAAATCGAAAAATAAACCGAACGCGAAACCACACGAATGAGCTTTAAATCAATACACTCATGCCCAAAACTCATCGAGAACATTCCACAACAAACTTCAAACACTCATGCCACAAAAATCCATTGAATCAATCAAAATTGCAATCGTGAATCCGCTAAATACTTTATAACCATCTAGGCAAAGAAACCAGGTGTAAAGAAAAAGGAAATTACTCGAATCACTCACAAAGAATCGAGAATCAAATTACACTAGGGAATGATAGTAATCAGATGTCAAACATGAAAAGCATTACGTGATCGATGAAAAAGAAGTCAAATCAAGGTAACATGACCAAGTAAATAAGAATAATTATATTTTAATCAAAATTATACAACTATAGATTGGTGCATTAAAATATTCACCAAAGCTTAACAAAATAAATAGGAAAGAAACTAGTTATCCAAAAACATTAAACAACAATAGTTCACGCATGTATAGTTTTTTGCTTTTTGTAACAACCTCCAATGCAATGGAGTTTTGTTTCTCAAGCCTTCTAAACAGACTCTTGAACTAATCTAATCATATATGATTATAATCATCATTGGAATCACACTAATAAATCATAATGGAACATAGTACCTATTGTAGAAATCAAAACCAAACGAACAGGAAACCACACGAATGAGCCCTGAAATCAATACACTCTTGTCCAAAACTCATCGAGAACATTCCACAACAAACTTCAAACACTCATTCCGCAAAAATACACTAAATTAATTAGAATGGCAACCATGGATCCATATAATACTTTACTACCATCTAGGCATAGAAACCAGGTGTAAAGAAACAGGAAACTACTCGAATTCATTCGCAAAGAATCAAGAATCATATTACACTAGGGAATGAAAGTAATCAGTCATCAAACACGAAAATCATTGCGTGATCGATGAAAAAGAGGTTAAATCATGGTAAAATGACCAAGTAAATAAGATTTACTTATATTTTAATCAAAATTATGCAACTTTAGAACGGTGCATTAAAAATATTCATAAAAGCTTAACTAAATAAATAGGAAAGAAACTAGTTATACTAAAACATTGAACAATAATAGTTCACGCATGGATAGTTGTTTGGTTTCTGTACAACCTCCAATGCTATGGAGTTTTGATTCTCAAGCCTTCTAAATAAACTCGTGAACTAATCTAACCATTTTTTATTATAATCATCAATGGAATCACACTACTGAATGATAAATGAAACATAATGTCTATTGTATAAATCGAAAAATAAACCGAACGCGAAACCACACGAATGAGCTTTAAATCAATACACTCATGCCCAAAACTCGTCGAGAACATTCCACAACAAACTTCAAACACTCATGCCACAAAAATCCATCGACTCAATCAAAATTGCAACCGTGAATCCGCTAAATACTTTATAACCATCTAGGCAAAGAAACCAGGTGTAAAGAAAAAGGAAATTACTCGAATCACTCACAAAGAATCGAGAATCAAATTACACTAGGGAATGATAGTAATCAGATGTCAAACATGAAAAGCATTACGTGATCGATGAAAAAGAAGTCAAATCAAGGTAACATGACCAAGTAAATAAGAATAATTATATTTTAATCAAAATTATACAACTATAGATTGGTGCATTAAAATATTCACCAAAGCATAACAAAATAAATAGGAAAGAAACTAGTTATCCAAAAACATTAAACAACAATAGTTCACGCATGTATAGTTTTTTGCTTTTTGTAACAACCTCCAATGCTATGGAGTTTTGTTTCTCAAGCCTTCTAAACAGACTCTTGAACTAATCTAATCATATATGATTATAATCATCATTGGAATCACACTAATAAATCATAATGGAACATAGTACCTATTGTAGAAATCGAAACCAAACGAACAGGAAACCACACGAATGAGCCCTGAAATCAATACACTCTTGTCCAAAACTCATCGAGAACATTCCACAACAAACTTCAAACACTCATTCCGCAAAAATACACTAAATTAATTAGAATGGCAACCATGGATCCATATAATACTTTACTACCATCTAGGCATAGAAACCAGGTGTAAAGAAACAGGAAACTACTCGAATTCATTCGCAAAGAATCAAGAATCATATTACACTAGGGAATGAAAGTAATCAGTCATCAAACACGAAAATCATTGCGTGATCGATGAAAAAGAGGTTAAATCATGGTAAAATGACCAAGTAAATAAGATTTACTTATATTTTAATCAAAATTATGCAACTTTAGAACGGTGCATTAAAAATATTCATAAAAGCTTAACTAAATAAATAGGAAAGAAACTAGTTATACTAAAACATTGAACAATTATAGTTCACGCATGGATAGTTGTTTGGTTTCTGTACAACCTCCAATGCTATGGAGTTTTGATTCTCAAGCCTTCTAAATAAACTCGTGAACTAATCTAACCATTTTTTATTATAATCATCAATGGAATCACACTACTGAATGATAAATGAAACATAATGTCTATTGTATAAATCGAAAAATAAACCGAACGCGAAACCACACGAATGAGCTTTAAATCAATACACTCATGCCCAAAACTCGTCGAGAACATTCCACAACAAACTTCAAACACTCATGCCACAAAAATCCATCGAATCAATCAAAATTGCAACCGTGAATCCGCTAAATACTTTATAACCATCTAGGCAAAGAAACCAGGTGTAAAGAAAAAGGAAATTACTCGAATCACTCACAAAGAATCGAGAATCAAATTACACTAGGGAATGATAGTAATCAGATGTCAAACATGAAAAGCATTACGTGATCGATGAAAAAGAAGTCAAATCAAGGTAACATGACCAAGTAAATAAGAATAATTATATTTTAATCAAAATTATACAACTATAGATTGGTGCATTAAAATATTCACCAAAGCTTAACAAAATAAATAGGAAAGAAACTAGTTATCCAAAAACACTAAACAACAATAGTTCACGCATGTATAGTTTTTTGCTTTTTGTAACAACCTCCAATGCTATGGAGTTTTGTTTCTCAAGCCTTCTAAACAGACTCTTGAACTAATCTAATCATATATGATTATAATCATCATTGGAATCACACTAATAAATCATAATGGAACATAGTACCTATTGTAGAAATCGAAACCAAACGAACAGGAAACCACACGAATGAGCCCTGAAATCAATACACTCTTGTCCAAAACTCATCGAGAACATTCCACAACAAACTTCAAACACTCATTCCGCAAAAATACACTAAATTAATTAGAATGGCAACCATGGATCCATATAATACTTTACTACCATCTAGGCATAGAAACCAGGTGTAAAGAAACAGGAAACTACTCGAATTCATTCGCAAAGAATCAAGAATCATATTACACTAGGGAATGAAAGTAATCAGTCATCAAACACGAAAATCATTGCGTGATCGATGAAAAAGAGGTTAAATCATGGTAAAATGACCAAGTAAATAAGATTTACTTATATTTTAATCAAAATTATGCAACTTTAGAACGGTGCATTAAAAATATTCATAAAAGCTTAACTAAATAAATAGGAAAGAAACTAGTTATACTAAAACATTGAACAATAATAGTTCACGCATGGATAGTTGTTTGGTTTCTGTACAACCTCCAATGCTATGGAGTTTTGATTCTCAAGCCTTCTAAATAAACTCGTGAACTAATCTAACCATTTTTTATTATAATCATCAATGGAATCACACTACTGAATGATAAATGAAACATAATGTCTATTGTATAAATCGAAAAATAAACCGAACGCGAAACCACACGAATGAGCTTTAAATCAATACACTCATGCCCAAAACTCGTCGAGAACATTCCACAACAAACTTCAAACACTCATGCCACAAAAATCCATCGACTCAATCAAAATTGCAACCGTGAATCCGCTAAATACTTTATAACCATCTAGGCAAAGAAACCAGGTGTAAAGAAAAAGGAAATTACTCGAATCACTCACAAAGAATCGAGAATCAAATTACACTAGGGAATGATAGTAATCAGATGTCAAACATGAAAAGCATTACGTGATCGATGAAAAAGAAGTCAAATCAAGGTAACATGACCAAGTAAATAAGAATAATTATATTTTAATCAAAATTATACAACTATAGATTGGTGCATTAAAATATTCACCAAAGCATAACAAAATAAATAGGAAAGAAACTAGTTATCCAAAAACATTAAACAACAATAGTTCACGCATGTATAGTTTTTTGCTTTTTGTAACAACCTCCAATGCTATGGAGTTTTGTTTCTCAAGCCTTCTAAACAGACTCTTGAACTAATCTAATCATATATGATTATAATCATCATTGGAATCACACTAATAAATCATAATGGAACATAGTACCTATTGTAGAAATCGAAACCAAACGAACAGGAAACCACACGAATGAGCCCTGAAATCAATACACTCTTGTCCAAAACTCATCGAGAACATTCCACAACAAACTTCAAACACTCATTCCGCAAAAATACACTAAATTAATTAGAATGGCAACCATGGATCCATATAATACTTTACTACCATCTAGGCATAGAAACCAGGTGTAAAGAAACAGGAAACTACTCGAATTCATTCGCAAAGAATCAAGAATCATATTACACTAGGGAATGAAAGTAATCAGTCATCAAACACGAAAATCATTGCGTGATCGATGAAAAAGAGGTTAAATCATGGTAAAATGACCAAGTAAATAAGATTTACTTATATTTTAATCAAAATTATGCAACTTTAGAACGGTGCATTAAAATATTCATAAAAGCTTAACTAAATAAATAGGAAAGAAACTAGTTATACTAAAACATTGAACAATTATAGTTCACGCATGGATAGTTGTTTGGTTTCTGTACAACCTCCAATGCTATGGAGTTTTGATTCTCAAGCCTTCTAAATAAACTCGTGAACTAATCTAACCATTTTTTATTATAATCATCAATGGAATCACACTACTGAATGATAAATGAAACATAATGTCTATTGTATAAATCGAAAAATAAACCGAACGCGAAACCACACGAATGAGCTTTAAATCAATACACTCATGCCCAAAACTCGTCGAGAACATTCCACAACAAACTTCAAACACTCATGCCACAAAAATCCATCGAATCAATCAAAATTGCAACCGTGAATCCGCTAAATACTTTATAACCATCTAGGCAAAGAAACCAGGTGTAAAGAAAAAGGAAATTACTCGAATCACTCACAAAGAATCGAGAATCAAATTACACTAGGGAATGATAGTAATCAGATGTCAAACATGAAAAGCATTACGTGATCGATGAAAAAGAAGTCAAATCAAGGTAATATGACCAAGTAAATAAGAATAATTATATTTTAATCAAAATTATACAACTATAGATTGGTGCATTAAAATATTCACCAAAGCTTAACAAAATAAATAGGAAAGAAACTAGTTATCCAAAAACACTAAACAACAATAGTTCACGCATGTATAGTTTTTTGCTTTTTGTAACAACCTCCAATGCTATGGAGTTTTGTTTCTCAAGCCTTCTAAACAGACTCTTGAACTAATCTAATCATATATGATTATAATCATCATTGGAATCACACTAATAAATCATAATGGAACATAGTACCTATTGTAGAAATCGAAACCAAACGAACAGGAAACCACACGAATGAGCCCTGAAATCAATACACTCTTGTCCAAAACTCATCGAGAACATTCCACAACAAACTTCAAACACTCATTCCGCAAAAATACACTAAATTAATTAGAATGGCAACCATGGATCCATATAATACTTTACTACCATCTAGGCATAGAAACCAGGTGTAAAGAAACAGGAAACTACTCGAATTCATTCGCAAAGAATCAAGAATCATATTACACTAGGGAATGAAAGTAATCAGTCATCAAACACGAAAATCATTGCGTGATCGATGAAAAAGAGGTTAAATCATGGTAAAATGACCAAGTAAATAAGATTTACTTATATTTTAATCAAAATTATGCAACTTTAGAACGGTGCATTAAAAATATTCATAAAAGCTTAACTAAATAAATAGGAAAGAAACTAGTTATACTAAAACATTGAACAATAATAGTTCACGCATGGATAGTTGTTTGGTTTCTGTACAACCTCCAATGCTATGGAGTTTTGATTCTCAAGCCTTCTAAATAAACTCGTGAACTAATCTAACCATTTTTTATTATAATCATCAATGGAATCACACTACTGAATGATAAATGAAACATAATGTCTATTGTATAAATCGAAAAATAAACCGAACGCGAAACCACACGAATGAGCTTTAAATCAATACACTCATGCCCAAAACTCGTCGAGAACATTCCACAACAAACTTCAAACACTCATGCCACAAAAATCCATTGAATCAATCAAAATTGCAATCGTGAATCCGCTAAATACTTTATAACCATCTAGGCAAAGAAACCAGGTGTAAAGAAAAAGGAAATTACTCGAATCACTCACAAAGAATCGAGAATCAAATTACACTAGGGAATGATAGTAATCAGATGTCAAACATGAAAAGCATTACGTGATCGATGAAAAAGAAGTCAAATCAAGGTAACATGACCAAGTAAATAAGAATAATTATATTTTAATCAAAATTATACAACTATAGATTGGTGCATTAAAATATTCACCAAAGCTTAACAAAATAAATAGGAAAGAAACTAGTTATCCAAAAACATTAAACAACAATAGTTCACGCATGTATAGTTTTTTGCTTTTTGTAACAACCTCCAATGCTATGGAGTTTTGTTTCTCAAGCCTTCTAAACAGACTCTTGAACTAATCTAATCATATATGATTATAATCATCATTGGAATCACACTAATAAATCATAATGGAACATAGTACCTATTGTAGAAATCGAAACCAAACGAACAGGAAACCACACGAATGAGCCCTGAAATCAATACACTCTTGTCCAAAACTCATCGAGAACATTCCACAACAAACTTCAAACACTCATTCCGCAAAAATACACTAAATTAATTAGAATGGCAACCATGGATCCATATAATACTTTACTACCATCTAGGCATAGAAACCAGGTGTAAAGAAACAGGAAACTACTCGAATTCATTCGCAAAGAATCAAGAATCATATTACACTAGGGAATGAAAGTAATCAGTCATCAAACACGAAAATCATTGCGTGATCGATGAAAAAGAGGTTAAATCATGGTAAAATGACCAAGTAAATAAGATTTACTTATATTTTAATCAAAATTATGCAACTTTAGAACGGTGCATTAAAAATATTCATAAAAGCTTAACTAAATAAATAGGAAAGAAACTAGTTATACTAAAACATTGAACAATAATAGTTCACGCATGGATAGTTGTTTGGTTTCTGTACAACCTCCAATGCTATGGAGTTTTGATTCTCAAGCCTTCTAAATAAACTCGTGAACTAATCTAACCATTTTTTATTATAATCATCAATGGAATCACACTACTGAATGATAAATGAAACATAATGTCTATTGTATAAATCGAAAAATAAACCGAACGCGAAACCACACGAATGAGCTTTAAATCAATACACTCATGCCCAAAACTCGTCGAGAACATTCCACAACAAACTTCAAACACTCATGCCACAAAAATCCATCGAATCAATCAAAATTGCAACCGTGAATCCGCTAAATACTTTATAACCATCTAGGCAAAGAAACCAGGTGTAAAGAAAAAGGAAATTACTCGAATCACTCACAAAGAATCGAGAATCAAATTACACTAGGGAATGATAGTAATCAGATGTCAAACATGAAAAGCATTACGTGATCGATGAAAAAGAAGTCAAATCAAGGTAACATGACCAAGTAAATAAGAATAATTATATTTTAATCAAAATTATACAACTATAGATTGGTGCATTAAAATATTCACCAAAGCATAACAAAATAAATAGGAAAGAAACTAGTTATCCAAAAACATTAAACAACAATAGTTCACGCATGTATAGTTTTTCGCTTTTTGTAACAACCTCCAATGCTATGGAGTTTTGTTTCTCAAGCCTTCTAAACAGACTCTTGAACTAATCTAATCATATATGATTATAATCATCATTGGAATCACACTAATAAATCATAATGGAACATAGTACCTATTGTAGAAATCGAAACCAAACGAACAGGAAACCACACGAATGAGCCCTGAAATCAATACACTCTTGTCCAAAACTCATCGAGAACATTCCACAACAAACTTCAAACACTCATTCCGCAAAAATACACTAAATTAATTAGAATGGCAACCATGGATCCATATAATACTTTACTACCATCTAGGCATAGAAACCAGGTGTAAAGAAACAGGAAACTACTCGAATTCATTCGCAAAGAATCAAGAATCATATTACACTAGGGAATGAAAGTAATCAGTCATCAAACACGAAAATCATTGCGTGATCGATGAAAAAGAGGTTAAATCATGGTAAAATGACCAAGTAAATAAGATTTACTTATATTTTAATCAAAATTATGCAACTTTAGAACGGTGCATTAAAAATATTCATAAAAGCTTAACTAAATAAATAGGAAAGAAACTAGTTATACTAAAACATTGAACATTATAGTTCACGCATGGATAGTTGTTTGTGTGACATCCGGTAATTTTCCGTTACCAAACTCCGTTTGTTCCGTTAAGTCTTGCATACACGTGTCGGGAGCACACACTAGTTGTCGTTGAACGTTGGTGACTTAACAATAATCAGTAATGTTAAATTGATGATAACTAAGTTAACAATGTGATTATTAAGTTATGCTTATGTGATTTAGATGTTAACTGCAATTTTATCGCGTAACGTGAAAACGTGCATATTTATTTCGTGTGTTTTGTGATAAATGGGAATTATGCATGATTGTTATTTGTGATTAATAATAATTGTGTTTAGTAGTTAAAAACTATTTAAAATCTATTCAAAAAGCTTAATTTTTATAAAATACAAAATGCAAGGGTTTAAAGGGTATTTATGCAAAATTGAATTAATAAAACAAAAAACTCCAACCCTAATCCCACCCTCGGCCGCGATCGACCTCCCCACACCCACAAACCTGCGATTTCAGCCCAAGAACAAGCAATCACATTCGAATTTGATCGATTTCAAGGCATACAACAAGTTAGAATCATCAATTGCAAGCCATTACACGTTTAAAGGTTAGATTTTTGCATGTTTTTGATGGTTTTTCATGGTGGCCGAACCCTAGTTCGAAAATCTGCAATTGGATGTTAATTCTTGTTCGTTTGGTGATGTTATGATGTTAGTTAGGTTGTGTTGATGCTAGTTAACGTTGATTATGCAAGAAAGTTTGGATTTTGGTTGTTTGTTCATAGGGTTATCTTGGCCGTGAGTTTGAGGCAATTTTGGATCAAATTGGATGTTGAATAATGGTTGTTTGATGTTGTGATTATGTTAGTTGTATTGTATATATATTAGTTAACGTCGATTTTACAAGAAAGCCATGATTTGGGTGCATTGTTCATAGGTTACTAATAATAGTAACTTTATTTTGCATGAATTGGTGATTGGATGATGTGTGAATGTTATGGATGTGTTTGTGATGATGATTAGATGCTAGATGGTTGATATGAATGTTAGGAATTCAAGAATGCATGTTGTAGTTCATACCTTACTAAAGATAGTAACTTTTGGGTATGAAAGTTGATGAATCATGATGATTAGGTGTTGTTGATCATGTTTAGATGTTGTCATGGACTTGAAATGGTATATAATTGATGAATTCATGAATGTTGTGTGAGTTTGATGAATTTGGGATGAACTTTCCCAAAAGGGAAACTTTAATTGTGCAAATCCTTGAATTGGATGATTTGAGCATGTTTGGGATATTAGGATCATGCTAGTGTGTTCATGGATGGGTTCTAAGGTGACTAAATGTGTTGTTTATGTTGTATGAATGTTGATTTGGGTTGTTATCTGTTTTGGCCTGTTGTGATTTGCATGATTTGTATGATATCTAGTTATATGATGATCTAGGTAGTACATGTGGTGGTGATGTGCTATATGTAATCAAGTGGTATGTTGATCATGTATGATATGCTGTTGTGTTAGTTTAATGAATTATCACCTATAATGTCACCAACGGGTCAACTGGGTCAAATGTGTCTTGTATTCTTAAACCTTGAGTTCCTTGGTTTGTAGAGCACTTAGGGTTTCGTGTTGTTTTTGTGCACACGTACTTATGTACTCTTGTATTCTAGGTGACCTTTGAAGGTTGTCTTTCCTTCTTTCTTTCAAGTTAAACTCTAAGTTAATTCTTGCGCATACCAGGTGAGTTCTTGCCCCACTCTTTTTACATAAATCTCTTTTGGGGGAGATGGCATACTGTTTACAAACGCTTTTATTTATGAGTGTGTATAATATTGATATAGTGTTGTTTACCATGGAAAGTCCTCACACTTTCGGATTGTTAATATTGACTAGCGGGGAAATTTTGGGTAGTACTACTGGGTCTGACGAGCCCCACCTGTGCGACTCGAGGTCAAACGGGTGCAATTTTGTCCTATCACATATTCGTCACGACCTGGTAAGTCGTGACGGGAGGCAACAAACGTATCACAGTCAGCTTCAATCGCGAGATCACTATGATTAATATTTTTATGTTAATAGACTAGCTATCTATTGCAATACACTACTTATGCTCTGAAAACTATTGATTGGTTTATATTTTAACGCAAACTCTTGAACTCACCAACCATGTGTTGACTTGTTTAGTATGCTATTCTCAGGTTAAGGTTGCCAGTTGCCTAGGAGCACGCACGTCAGCATTGTTGAGTTGTCTACATTTGCATTGTTTACAAATTGGGATTATTTTCATTTTATACATTTGTGTTTGGGGCGCGTTTGTTTTGCGCATTCTCGTTACATATTACTTGTTTTGGGTTTTCCAGTTTTAAAAACGCTTCCGCAGTATTTTAAACGTTGACTCTGGTTTTGTTTATTAATCATATAGAGTCGTTCTTGGTAACTAATGACTGAGATCCTGGTATGTCACGCGCCTCGCGGTAAAACCCCGCACGCGGATTTTGAGGGTGTGACAGATTGGTATCAGAGCCATTGGTTATAGGGAACTAGGTTGCATACACACACTAGACTATAACCGCACAGTTGTTAGTTACTTATCGTTTACTCTCCTTACTGTATACTCATTGGCATACGCAACACGTACTTCGCAGCATGGCATCGTCGTCCAGGAATTTAGGCAAGAGACCTGCACGATCTGAATCACCTCCTACATCTCCCGTACCTGATAGGGGATCTAACTGGCCACGACATCCTTATCCTCGCGGCGAGATAGACTGGGATCAGCCTTTCGTACCTCCTGAGCTCGATCCTCCGCGTAACTGGGATTTCTACCCCACTTACATTAACCGTATGGCTTATAGAGAACGCGTACCACCAGTAGCACCTACACGACCTAGGACTAGGTCATCAACCGCCTCTACTTTGCCTACACTTCCTACCTTGAGCATCCCTCTGGAGCAGGCATTTGCAGCCCTAGTAGCCACACTGGACACAGAGCGACAGCGGATTAGAGGACTCACTGACGAGAACTCTGCGATACGATCTGAGATGCGTCAGCTGCGTTACCAGGTAGATACGCTTCAGGAGCGACTTTCGATGGCCATTGGTGGACATCATACTCTGGCAGGTAACGTGGTAGCACTTGGTGAGCGCATGGATGCACAGGATCACCATAACATGGAGATTGATAATAGGTTTGTTGGTTTAGAGGCACAGCTAGCAGCACTTCAGATTGCTGAAGCTCCTGCACCTTTGGTGGACCCTGATGAGGAAGACCCAGAAGAAGAACCCGAGGAAGCCCCCGAAGAAGAACCAGTAGAGATGGATGAGGACAGTGATGGATCTGATATACTGGACTGATCCTACTTTTAAATGACTTAGACTATGTAGTGTTTCTTTCCTTTGAAACCTATGTGGGAAGGGTTGTTTCCCACCCAACTGACAAACTTAAATTTTGACATTGATGGAATATTTTGTGACTCAATTACAATTTATTTATCTTTGATTATTATTTCTGTTATAAACGTTGTGGTTGTGGTAAATTCGTTATTTCTTATTGTTTACTGTACTTTGATGAGATTAATGTGTTGGATGTTACTCATTATTGTAATTGTGAATTTTAAAGTGAAATATGGACGCACGTGGAAGAGGACGTGGGCGTGGTCGTGGACGTGGCGCCGGAGGCCGTGGAGCCGGAGCCATAAACATGACGCCTGCGGAATTGGCGGCATTGATTAATGAACACGTTCAGGCGGCAGTGGCTGCTGCCCAACCTGGACAACCAGCAGGTAAATGATAGCAAGAGGTTAAACTGATTATCCTAGTTATTTGTCTAGGATATCTGACTAATGTTGGGATTGTCAAAACAGGACCACCACCATGTACCTACAAGTCCTTCATGGACTGTAAACCTCATACCTACAGCGGGACGGAAGGGGCTGTAGGGCTTGTAAGGTGGTTTGAGAAGACAGAGTCGGTTTTTGCGAAATGCAACTGCCCGCCTGCTGATCAGGTGAAGTATGCCACAGGGACGTTGGAAGGCGCAGCACTCTCTTGGTGGAATGCCCAGGTACAAATGTTGGGTCAAGCCATGGCCAATGAACTACCTTGGGATGAATTCAAAGAAATCATGACTGAAGAATATTGCCCCCGGAATGAAGTGCAGAAACTGGAGATTGAGTTCTGGCAACTCAAAATGCAAGGCTCAGAAATTGAAGCCTACACGACTCGTACTCATGAGTTAGCCACTTTATGTCCAGGGATGGTGAATGAAATGCACAAGAGGGTGGAGCATTATATACGGGGATTGGTGCCTGAAATTCAAAGTATGGTAACTGCTTCTAACCCCACTACCATACAACAAGCAATCCGAACAGCCCACAGGCTGACTGACCAGGCAGTTGAGCAAGGACGGTTACCTAAACGGGGTGCGGTGGCAAGCGTGCCCGACCAGAAACGCAAGTGGGATGGTTCAAGCAACAAGGGATCGTCATCCAGTAGCCAATCTCAACCTCAACAACAGCAGCAAAGTCAGCAACAGCAACGGAAGTTTGATAACAACCGAAGCTTCAACCAGGCGCACTCAAATCAAGGACCCGGCGGGTATGGTGGAAGACTGCCGAAGTGCAACCGGTGTAACTACCACCATGTGGGTCGGTGTGATAACTTCAAGTGTCAACGTTGTGGGAAGATTGGTCATGCAGCCAAAGACTGTCGGGGTGAACTGATGAAGAAGCCACAACAATCACAAGAAACTCCGAAAGGTTGTTTTGAATGCGGGAAAGAAGGCCATTACAAACGCAACTGTCCCCAGCTTAAGAGGAATGGTAATGGTAACAACAACAATGGGAACAACAACAATAATAACAATGGCAACAACAATAACAACAACAATGGTAATGGCAACAACAATGGAGGCAATAACAACAATGGAGCCAAAGGAAGAGCCTTCGTCATTGGCTCAGGTGAGGCTCTAAACGATCCTACAACAGTAACTGGTAAATTTTCGGTTAATGGTTGTTTTGCTACTGTATTATTCGATACCGGAGCCGATAGAAGTTTCGTGTCCACTAGGTTCTGTAGTCTTTTAAGTGATATGCCCTCAGCCTTAGAATCTAAATACACCGTAGAGTTAGCTGACGGTACACAGATTCACGTAACGCATATTCTTAGAGACTGCAAGATAGAGCTTGCTGGTCATACATTCACCATAGATCTCATGCCTGTTACGTTAGGAAGCTTTGATGTGGTAGTAGGCATGGATTGGCTTTCCGATAAACAAGCGGAAGTCATATGCCACGAGAAAATCATAAGGATTCCCATTGGTGAAGAAGTCCTTACGGTCAGAGGTGATAGGAGTGGTGCGGTGATAGGCATCATCTCATTCATGAAGGCGCAGAAGTTGTTACGAAAGGGTCGACTGGCCATATTGGCACTAGTCACGGATAAACAGACTGAGGAAAAGAAGATAGAGGATATTCCCGTAGTTCGTGAGTTTTCTGAGGTGTTTCCGGAAGACTGCCTGGATTACCGCCTCATCGTCAAGTTGAATTCCAGATTGAGTTGACTCCAGGAGCCGCTCCAATTGCGAGAGCACCATACCGGTTAGCTCCGAACGAACTGCAAGAATTATCCGCCCAACTCCAAGAACTGTTGGATAAAGGGTTTATCCGACCGAGTTCGTCACCCTGGGGAGCGCCAGTTCTATTTGTGAAGAAGAAGGATGGTACATTTAGAATGTGTATCGACTATAGGGAACTGAACAAGGTTACTATCAAGAATAGATATCCCTTACCTCGTATCGATGATTTGTTTGATCAACTGCAAGGATCAAGCTATTACTCCAAGATTGATCTGAGGTCTGGGTATCATCAGCTGAGAGTTCGAGAAGAGGACATCTCGAAGACTGCTTTCCGTACACGATATGGTCACTATGAATTTTTGGTCATGCCATTTGGGTTGACGAATGCACCAGCAGTATTCATGGACCTCATGAATCGCGTGTGCAAACCCTATCTTGATCAGTTTGTTATCGTCTTTATTGATGACATACTGATATACTCAAAGACCGAGGAAGAACATGAGAAGCACTTACGTTTAATCTTGGAATTACTTAGAAAGGAACAACTGTATGCAAAGTTTTCTAAGTGTGATTTCTGGATACGTGAGGTACAATTCTTGGGTCATATTGTCAACGAGAAGGGAATACATGTTGATCCTGCTAAGATTGAAGCGATAAAGAATTGGTCTGTTCCTAAGACACCGAGTGAGATACGACAATTCCTTGGATTAGCGGGATATTATCGACGATTCATTGAAGGATTCTCTAAGATTGCACAACCTCTCACAGCTTTGACTCACAAAGGAACGACGTACAAATGGGGTGAGAGTCAGGAATCTGCTTTTCAGTTGCTGAAACATAAATTGTGTAGCGCACCAATATTAGCGTTACCGGATGGTAGTGATGATTTCGTAGTCTATTGTGACGCTTCTATTCAAGGACTTGGATGCGTCCTGATGCAGCGGGATAAAGTGATAGCATACGCCTCTAGACAGTTGAAGATTCATGAGAAGAACTATACCACCCATGATTTGGAACTGGGTGCGGTAGTGTTTGCCTTGAAGATCTGGAGACATTACTTGTACGGTACCAAATGCACCATTTACACCGATCACAAGAGTCTTCAGCATATCTTTGAGCAAAAGGAGTTGAACATGAGGCAAAGACGCTGGGTGGAATTGTTAAACGACTATGATTGTGCTATTAAGTACCACCCGGGAAAGCAAATGTAGTTGCTGATGCGCTGAGTAGAAAAGAGACTGCTAAACCTCGACGTGTGCGAGCTCTGCAACTAACGATTAGTACGCAATTACCTGAACAAATCCGTGATGCTCAAACTGAAGCTTGAAAGTAGAAAACATTGGGTTTAGAAGTTACGGGGTATGGAAAAACAATTAGAAGTAAAAGCGGATGGAATTCGTTACTTCATGGATAGACTATGGGTACCTCTACACGGAAATCTGAGAGACTTGGTCATGAGTGAGGCTCACAAGTCCAAGTATTCTATACATCCTGGATCTGACAAGATGTACCACGATTTGAAGGCGCACTATTGGTGGCCTAACATGAAAGCAGATGTAGCTACTTATGTGAGCAAGTGTCTGACCTGCTCGAAAGGTTAAAGTGGAGTATCAGAAACCATCTGGTTATACAACAACCCGAGATCCCTATGTGGAAGTGGGATCAAATATCAATGGATTTTATTACTAAGTTACCTCGTACTTCTACGGGTTGCGATACAATATGGGTTATCGTGGATCGATTGACAAAATCTGCTCATTTCCTAGCGATAAAGGAAACAGATAAGATGGAGAAGTTAACCCGACTTTATCTGAAGGAGATCGTTTCGAGGCATGGAGTACCAATCTCAATTATTTCTGATCGCGATTCTCGTTTCACATCACACTTCTGGCAGTCGTTGCAGAAAGCTTTAGGTACACGATTGGATATGAGTACTGCTTATCATCCACAGACTGATGGTCAAAGCGAGCGTACTATACAGACTTTGGAGGACATGTTACGTGCTTGTGTGATTGACTTCGGGAATAACTGGGAAGTTCACCTACCATTGGTGGAATTTTCTTACAACAACAGTTATCACACTAGTATAAAGGCAGCACCTTTTGAAGCTTTATATGGGAGAAAGTGTAGATCACCAGTTTGCTGGGCTGAAATTGGTGATAGTCAATTAACGGGTCCTGAGTTAGTACACGAGACAACTGAGAAGATTGTTCAGATAAGAAACCGCATGGCCGCAGCGCGAGACAGACAGAAAAGCTATGCTGACAAACGACGAAAACCTTTGGAATTTCAGACAGGTGACAAAGTTTTATTGAAAGTCTCACCATGGAAAGGCGTAGTTCGGTTTGGTAAGCGAGGAAAGCTAAATCCGAGATACGTTGGACCATTTGAGATAGTGGAAAGAATTGGTCCAGTGGCTTATCGACTAGCCTTACCTGATTCATTGAGTGGAATCCATGATGTATTCCATGTTTCAAATCTAAAGAAATGTTTAACGGATGAAACGATGGTCGTACCACTGGAAGAAGTTCAAGTAGACGAACAATTACGTTTCATTGAGGAACCTGTCGAAGTGATGGATCGTGAGGTGAAAACGCTTAAGCAAAGCAAGATACCCATCGTCAAAGTTCGTTGGAACTCGAGACGTGGACCAGAATTCACGTGGGAACGTGAAGACCAAATGAAGCTTAAGTATCCTCAGCTATTCGAAAGACGATGCCAGCCGGCGAAGGTATTGATTAAATTTCGGGACGAAATTTCTTTCAACATGGGGATGATGTGACAACTCATCCAAAACTCACACGATTTCGATTTCCTTGTGCCAATGCAGTAGACCAGTGATGGAACACTCACCATGTAACGCAATTTTCGGGACGAAAATTCTTTCAACATGGGGATAATGTGACATCCGGTAATTTTCCGTTACCAAACTCCGTTTGTTCCGTTAAGTCTTGCATACACGTGTCGGGAGCACACACTAGTTGTCGTTGAATGTTGGTGACTTAACAATAATCAGTAATGTTAAATTGATGATAATTAAGTTAACAATGTGATTATTAAGTTATGCTTATGTGATTTGAATGTTAACTGTAATTTTATCGCGTAACGTGAAAACGTGCATATTTATTCGTGTGTTTTGTGATAAATGGGAATTATGCATGATTGTTATTTGTGATTAATAATAATTGTGTTTAGTAGTTAAAAACTATTTAAAATCTATTCAAAAAGCTTAATTTTTATAAAATACAAATGCAAGGGTTTAAAGGGTATTTATGCAAAATTGAATTAATAAAACAAAAAAACTCCAACCCTAATCCCACCCTCGGCCGCGATCGACCTCCCCACACCCACAAACCTGCGATTTCAGCCCAAGAACAAGCAATCACATTCGAATTTGATCGATTTCAAGGCATACAACAAGTTAGAATCATCAATTGCAAGCCATTACACGTTTAAAGGTTAGATTTTTGCATGTTTTTGATGGTTTTTCATGGTGGCCGAACCCTAGTTCGAAAATCTGCAATTGGATGTTAATTCTTGTTCGTTTGGTGATGTTATGATGTTAGTTAGGTTGTGTTGATGCTAGTTAACGTTGATTATGCAAGAAAGTTTGGATTTTGGTTGTTTGTTCATAGGGTTATCTTGGCCGTGAGTTTGAGGCAATTTTGGATCAAATTGGATGTTGAATAATGGTTGTTTGATGTTGTGATTATGTTAGTTGTATTGTATATATATTAGTTAACGTCGATTTTACAAGAAAGCCATGATTTGGGTGCATTGTTCATAGGTTACTAATAATAGTAACTTTATTTTGCATGAATTGGTGATTGGATGATGTGTGAATGTTATGGATGTGTTTGTGATGATGATTAGATGCTAGATGGTTGATATGAATGTTAGGAATTCAAGAATGCATGTTGTAGTTCATACCTTACTAAAGATAGTAACTTTTGGGTATGAAAGTTGATGAATCATGATGATTAGGTGTTGTTGATCATGTTTAGATGTTGTCATGGACTTGAAATGGTATATAATTGATGAATTCATGAATGTTGTGTGAGTTTGATGAATTTGGGATGAACTTTCCCAAAAGGGAAACTTTAATTGTGCAAATCCTTGAATTGGATGATTTGAGCATGTTTGGGATATTAGGATCATGCTAGTGTGTTCATGGATGGGTTCTAAGGTGACTAAATGTGTTGTTTATGTTGTATGAATGTTGATTTGGGTTGTTATCTGTTTTGGCCTGTTGTGATTTGCATGATTTGTATGATATCTAGTTATATGATGATCTAGGTAGTACATGTGGTGGTGATGTGCTATATGTAATCAAGTGGTATGTTGATCATGTATGATATGCTGTTGTGTTAGTTTAATGAATTATCACCTATAATGTCACCAACGGGTCCAACGGGTCAACTGGGTCAAATGTGTCTTGTATTCTTAAACCTTGAGTTCCTTGGTTTGTAGAGCACTTAGGGTTTCGTGTTGTTTTTGTGCACACGTACTTATGTACTCTTGTATTCTAGGTGACCTTTGAAGGTTGTCTTTCCTTCTTTCTTTCAAGTTAAACTCTAAGTTAATTCTTGCGCATACCAGGTGAGTTCTTGCCCCACTCTTTTTACATAAATCTCTTTTGGGGGAGATGGCATACTGTTTACAAACGCTTTTATTTATGAGTGTGTATAATATTGATATAGTGTTGTTTACCATGGAAAGTCCTCACACTTTCGGATTGTTAATATTGACTAGCGGGGAAATTTTGGGTAGTACTACTGGGTCTGACGAGCCCCACCTGTGCGACTCGAGGTCAAACGGGTGCAATTTTGTCCTATCACATATTCGTCACGACCTGGTAAGTCGTGACGGGAGGCAACAAACGTATCACAGTCAGCTTCAATCGCGAGATCACTATGATTAATATTTTTATGTTAATAGACTAGCTATCTATTGCAATACACTACTTATGCTCTGAAAACTATTGATTGGTTTATATTTTAACGCAAACTCTTGAACTCACCAACCATGTGTTGACTTGTTTAGTATGCTATTCTCAGGTTAAGGTTGCCAGTTGCCTAGGAGCACGCACGTCAGCATTGTTGAGTTGTCTACATTTGCATTGTTTACAAATTGGGATTATTTTCATTTTATACATTTGTGTTTGGGGCGCGTTTGTTTTGCGCATTCTCGTTACATATTACTTGTTTTGGGTTTTCCAGTTTTAAAAACGCTTCCGCAGTATTTTAAACGTTGACTCTGGTTTTGTTTATTAATCATATAGAGTCGTTCTTGGTAACTAATGACTGAGATCCTGGTATGTCACGCGCCTCGCGGTAAAACCCCGCACGCGGATTTTGAGGGTGTGACAGATTGGTATCAGAGCCATTGGTATAGGGACTAGGTTGCATACACACACTAGACTATAACCGCACAGTTTTTAGTTACTCACCGTTTTTTCTCCTTACTGTATACTCATTGGCATACAACACGTACCTCGCAGCATGGCATCGTCGTCCAGGAATTTAGGCAAGAGACCTGCACGTCTGAATCACCTCCTACATCTCCCGTACCGGATAGGGATCTAACTGGCCACGACATCCTTATCCTCGCGGCGAGATAGACTGGATCAGCCTTTCGTACCTCCTGAGCTCGATTGGAACCCCCACTTACATTAACCGTATGGCTTATAGAGAACGCGTACCACCATAGCACCTACCGCGTAACTCGAATCACTCAAAAGAATCGAGAATCAAATTACACTAGGGAATGATTTAATCAGATGGTCAACATAAAAGCATTACGTGATCGATGAAAAAGAAGTCAAATCAAGGTAACATTACCATAAATAAGAATAATTATATTTTAATCAAAATTATACAACTATAGATTGTGCATTAAAATATTCACCAAAGCTTAACAAAATAAATAGGAGAAACTAGTTATCCAAAAACATTAAACAACATAGTTCACGCATGTATAGTTTTTTGCTTTTTGTAACACCTCCATGCTATGGATTTTTGTTTCTCAGCCTTCTAACAGACTCTTGAACTAATCTAATCATAATGATTATAATCATCATTGGAATCACACTAATATCATAATGGAACTATACCTATTGTAGAAATCGAAACCAAACGAACAGGAAACCACACGAATGAGCCCTGAAATCAATACACTCTTGTCCAAAACTCTCGAGAACATTCCACAACAACTTCAACACTCATTCCGCAAAAATACTAAATTAATTAGAATGGCAACCATGGATCCATATAATACTTTACTACCATCTAGGCATAGAAACCAGATGTAAAGAACCAGGAAACTACTCGATTCATTCGCAAAGAATCAAGAATCATATTACACTAGGGAATGAAAGTAATCAGTCATCAAACACGAAAAAAATCATTGCGTGATCGATGAAAAAGAGGTTAAATCATGGTAAATGACCAAGTAAATAAGATTTACTTATATTTTAATCAAATTATGCAACTTTAGAACGGTGCATTAAAAATATTCATAAAAGCTTAACTAAATAAATAGGAAAGAAACTAGTTATACTAAAACATTGAACAATAATAGTTCACGCATGGATAGTTGTTTGTTTTCTCTGTACAACCTCCAATGCTATGGAGTTTTGATTCTCAAGCTTTTAAATAAACTCGTGAACTAATCTAACCATTTTTTATTATAATCATCAATGGAATCACACTACTGAAGATAAATGAAACATAATGTCTATTGTATAAATCGAAAATAAACCGAACGCGAACACACGAATGAGCTTTAAATCAATACACTCATGCCCAAAACTCGTCGAGAACATTCCACAACAAACTTCAAACACTCATGCCACAAAAATCCATCGAATCAATCAAAATTAAATTGAACCGTGAATCCGCTAATACTTTTAACCACCTAGGCAAAGAAACCAGTGTAAAGAAAAAGGAAATTACTCGAATCACTCACAAAGAATCGAGAATCAAATTACACTAGGGAATGATAGTAATCAGATGTCAAACATGAAAAGCATTACGTGATCGATGAAAAAGAAGTCAAATCAAGGTAACATGACCAAGTAAATAAGAATAATTATATTTTAATCAAAATTATACAACTATAGATTGGTGCATTAAATATTCACCAAAGCTTAACAAAATAAATAGGAAAGAAACTAGTTATCCAAAACATTAACAACAATAGTTCCGCATGTATAGTTTTTTGCTTTTTGTAACACCTCCAATGCTATGGAGTTTTGTTTCTCAAGCCTTCTAAACAGACTCTTGAACTAATCTAATCATATATGATTATAATCATCATTGAATCACACTAATAACATAATGGAACATAGTACCTATTGTAGAAATCGAAACCAAACGATAGGAACCACACGAATGAGCCCTGAAATCAATACACTCTTGTCGAAAACTCGTCGAGAACATTCCACAACAAACTTCAAACACTCATTCCGCAAAAATACACTAAATTATTAAATGGCAACCATGGATCCATATAATACTTTACTACCATCTAGGCAAAAACCCGGTGTAAAGAAACAGGAAACTACTCGAATTCATTTGCAAAGAATCAATAATCATATTACACTAGGGAATGAAGTAATCAGTCATCAAACACGAAAATCATTGCGTGATCGATGAAAAAGGTTAAATCATGGTAAAATGACCAAGTAAATAAGATTTACTTATATTTTAATCAAAATTATGCAACTTTAGAACGTGCATTAAAAATATTCATAAAAGCTTAACTAAATAACTAGGAAAGAACTAGTTATACTAAAACATTGAACAATAATAGTTCACGCATGGATAGTTTGTTTGGTTTGTTTCTGTACAACCTCCAATGCTATGGAGTTTTGATTCTCAAGCCTTCTAAATAAACTCGTGAACTAATCTAACCATTTTTTATTATAATCATCAATGGATCACACTACTGAATGATAAATGAAACATAATGTCTATTGTATAAATCGAAAAATAAACCGAACGCGAAACCACACGAATGAGCTTTAAATCAATACCCTCATGCCCAAAACTCGTCGAGAACATTCCACAACAAACTTCAAACACTCATGCCACAAAATCCATCGAATCAATCAAAATTGCAACCCGTGAATCCGCTAAATACTTTATAACCATCTAGGCAAAGAAACCAGGTGTAAAGAAAAGGAATTACTCGAATCACTCACAAAGAATCGAGAATCAAATTACACTAGGGAATGATAGTAATCAGATGTCAAACATGAAAGCATTACGTGATCGATGAAAAGAAGTCAAATCAGGTAACATGACCAAGTAAATAAGAATAATTATATTTTAATCAAATTATACAACTATAGATTGGTGCATTAAAATATTCACCAAAGCTTAACAAAATAAATAGGAAAGAAACTAGTTATCAAAAACATTAAACAACAATAGTTCACGGATGTATAGTTTTTTGCTTTTTGTAACAACCTCCAATGCTATGGAGTTTTGTTTCTCAAGCCTTCTAAACAGACTCTTGAACTAATCTAATCATATATGATTATAATCATCATTGGAATCACACTAATAAATCATAATGGAACATAGTACCTATTGTAGAAATCGAACCAAACGAATAGGAAACCACACGAATGAGCCCTGAAATCAATACACTCTTGTCGAAAACTCGTCGAGAACATTCCCAACAAACTTCAAACACCTCATTCAGCAAAAATACACTAATTAATTAGAATGGCAACCATGGATCCATATAATACTTTACTACCATCTAGGCAAAGAACCCGGTGAAACAGAAAAGGAAACTACTCGAATTCATTTGCAAAGAATCAATAATCATATTACACTAGGGAATGAAAGTAATCAGTCATCAAACACGAAAATCATTGCGTGATCGATGAAAAGAGGTTAAATCATGGTAAAATGACCAAGTAAATAAGATTTACTTATATTTTAATCAAAATTATGCAACTTTAGAACGGTGCATTAAAAATATTCATAAAGCTTAACTAAATAAATAGGAAAGAAACTAGTTATACTAAACATGAACAATAATAGTTCACGCATGGATAGTTGTTTGGTTTCTGTACAACCTCCAATGCTATGGAGTTTTGATTCTCAAGCCTTCTAAATAAACTCGTGAACTAATCTAACCTTTTTATTATAATCATCAATGGAATCACACTACTGAATGATAAATGAAACATATGTCTATTGTATAAATCGAAATAAACCGAACGCGAAACCACACGAATGAGCTTTAAATCAATACAATCATGCCCAAAACTCGTCGAGAACATTCCACAACAAACTTCAAACACTCATGCCACAAAAATCCATCGAATCAATCAAATTGCAACCGTGAATCCGCTAATACTTTATAACCATCTAGGCAAAGAAAGTGTAAAGAAAAAGGAAATTACTCGAATCACTCACAAAGAATCGAGAATCAAATTACACTAGGGAATGATAGTAATCAGATGTCAAACATGAAAAGCATTACGTGATCGATGAACAAGAAGTCAAATCAAGGTAACATGACCAAGTAAATAAGAATAATTATATTTTAATCAAAATTATACAACTATAGATTGGTGCATTAAAATATTCACCAAAGCTTAACAAAATAAATAGGAAAGAAACTAGTTATCCAAAAACATTAAACAACAATAGTTCACGCATGTATAGTTTTTTGCTTTTTGTAACAACCTCCAATGCTATGGAGTTTTGTTTCTCAAGCCTTCTAAACAGACTCTTGAACTAATCTAATCATATATGATTATACATCATTGAATCACACTAAATCATAATGGAACATAGTACCTATTGTAGAAATCGAAACCAAACGAATAGGAACCACACGAATGAGCCCTGAAATCAATACACTCTTGTCGAAAACTCGTCGAGAACATTCCACAACAAACTTCAAACACTCATTCCGCAAAAATACACTAAATTAATTAGAATGGCAACCATGGATCCATATAATACTTACTACCATCTAGGCAAGAAACCCGGTGTAAAGAAACAGGAAACTACTCGAATTCATTTGCAAAGAATCATAATCATATTACACTAGGGAATGAAAGTAATCAGTCATCAAACACGAAATCATTGCGTGATCGATGAAAAAGAGGTTAAATCATGGTAAAATGACCAAGTAAATAAGATTTACTTATATTTAATCAAAATTATGCAACTATTTGAATGGTGCATTAAAATATTCACAAAAGCTTAACTAAAGAAATAGGAAAGAAACTAGTTATACTAAAACATTGAACAACAATAGTTCACGCATGGATAGTTGTTTGTTTCTTCTGTACAACCTCCAATGCTATGGAGTTTTGATTCTCAAGCCTTCTAAATAAACTCGTGAACTAATCTAAACATTTTTATATTATAATCATCATTGGAATCGCACTACTGATTGATAAATGAAACATAATGTCTATTGTATAAATCGAAAAATAAACCGAACGCGAAACCACACGAATGAGCTTTAATCAATACCTCATCCCCAAAACTCGTCGAGAACATTCCACAACAAACTTCAAACACTCATGCCACAAAAAATCCATCGAATCAATCAAAATTGCAACCGTGGATCCGCTAAATACTTTATAACCATCTAGGCAAAGAAACCAGGTGTAAAGTGTCACACCCTCAAATCCGCGTGCGGGGTTTTACCGCGAGGCGCGTGACATACCAGATCTCAGTCATTAGTTACCAAGAACGACTCTATATGATTAATAACAAAACCAGAGTTAACGTTTAAAATACTGCGGAAGCGTTTTTAAACCAGAAACCCAAAACAAGTAGTATGTAAAGAGAATGCACAAAACATACGCGCCCCAATCACAATTGTTTAATATGAAAATAATCCAAATTTGTAAACAAGGCAAATGTAGACAACTCAACAATGCTGACTGCGTGCTCCTAGGCAACTGGCACCTTAACCTGAGAATAGCAACTAAACAATTCAACACATGGTTGGTGGTTCAGAGTTTGCGTATAGATAAACCATAAACAGTTTTCAAATCATAAGTAGTGTATTGCAATAGATAGCTAGTCTATAACAAAAATATTAATCATAGTGATTTCACGATTGAAGCTGACTGTGATAGTTTGTGCCTCCCGTCACGACTTACCAGGTCGTGACGAATATATGTTAAGGACAAAATTGCACCCGTATGACCTCGAGTCACCAGGTGGGGCTCGTCAGACCCAGTAGTACTACCCAAAATTTCCCGCTGGACAATATTAACAATCCAAAAGTGTGAGGACTTTCCATGGTAAACAGCACTATATCAATATTATACACACTCATATATAAAAGCGTTTGTGATCAACAGTATGCTATCTCCCCCCAAAGAATTATGTAAAATGAGTGGGCAAGAACTCACCTGATTCGCGCAAGAATTAACTTAGAGCTTAACTTGAAAGAAAGAGGGGAAGACAACCTTCATATTGATTCTGTGTACGTGTACACTTCATATTGATCTGTGTACGTGTACACAGAATCAATATGAAACCCTAAGTGCTTTACAACCCAAAGAACTCAAGGTTTAAGAAAGACAAGACACATTTGACCCAGTTGACCCGTTGGTGACATTATAGGTGAAATTTCATTCAAACAAGCATAACAGTACAACACACATGATCAACATACAACTTGATTACGTATAGCACTTCATTAACCACATGTACTACCTAGATCATCATACAACTAGATATCATACAAGTCATGCGAATCTCAACTATTATCTTGCTCATAACATCCAAAATGTTCATTCTTAATCAATCATCAATCCATAAAAGTCCTAGCTTACGTATATGACTCATACCATGATTTTTCCACAAACAGGCCAAACAGGTAACAACAAATCAACATTTATATAACCTAAACAACACATTAATCACCTTAGAAATCATCCATGAACACACTAGCATGGTCCTAATATCCCAAACATGCTCAAATCATCCAATTCAAGGATTTGCACAATTAAAGTTTCCCTTTTGGGAAGTTCATCCCAAATTCATCAAACTCACTACATTCATGAATTCATCAATTATATACCAATTCAAGTCCATGACAACATCTAAACATGATCAATAACACCTAATCATCATGATTCATTAACATTCAACACCAAAAGTTACTATTTTTAGCAATGTATGAACTATAAGACATCTTCTCGATTTTAAATTGTTCATATCATCAACCTAGCATCTAATCATCATCACAAACACATCCATAACATTCATACATCATCAAATCATCAATTCATGCAAAATAAGTTACTATTCTTAGTAACCTATGAACCATGAATCAAAATCAAAGCTTTCTTGCATAATCGACGTTAACTAGCATCTATACTATCAACTAACATAATAGCATCAACAAAAAACCAACAACTAACATCCAATTCAGATTTTCGAATTAGGGTTTCGGCCCTATGTAAATTCCATAAGAACTTGTAAAAATCCAACCTTTATTGCATACTTGACGTTAATTAACATGTAATCTACCCAACAAACACATTAACAACAACAAACAAGCATCAATCAACCATCAATTGCAGATTTCGCATGGAACTTCGGCCAACATGAAGAATCATCAAAAACATATAAAATCTAACCTTTAAATGTGTAATAGTTTGCAATTGAAGGTTCTAACTTGTTGTATGCCTTGAAATCGACCCAAATTCGAATGTGAATGCTTGTTCTTGGCTGAATTCGCGATGGTGAGGGTGTGGGAATGAGAGTCGGGGCCGAATGGGTGGGATTAGGGTTGTGTTTTTTGTTTAATTATTTAGCAATAATTACCCTTTTAACCCTCATAGTTTGTATTTTATAAAGATTAGGCTTTAAATACTCTTTTAAAATGTTTTTAACTAGAATAATAAACATATAAACTAGTAATAACAATTATATGTATTATCTTCACAAGCTACAAATTTACAAAGTAAATACACACGTTTTCCACGTTACGCGATAAAATTCACAATTAATATTTAAATCACATAATCACAACAAATAATCACATAGAAATTATTGTTTAACATTATTAACTATTATTCAGTCACCAACGTTCAACGACAACTAGTGTGTGCTCCCGACACGTGTATGCAAGACTTAACGGAACTAACGGAGTTTGGTAACGGAAAATTACCGGATGTCACATAAAGAAAAGGGAAATTACTCGAATCACTCACAAAGAATCGAGAATCAATTACACTAGGGAATGATAGTAATCAGATGTCAAACATGAAAAGCATTACTTGATCGATAAAAGAAGTCAAATCAAGGTAACATGACCAAGTAATAAAATATTATATTTTTCAAAATTATGCAACTATAGAATGGAGCATTAAAATATTCACCAAAGCTTAACAAAATAAATAGAAAAGATACTAGTTATCCAAAAACATTAAACAACAATAGTTCACGCATGTATAGTTTTTTTGCTTTTTGTAACAACCTCCAATGCTATGGAGTTTTGATTCTCAAGCCTTCTAAACAGACTCTTGAACTAATCTAATCATATATGATTATAATCATCATTGGAATCACACTAATAAATCATAATGGAACATAGTACCTATTGTAAATCGAAACCAACAACAGGAACCCACGAATGAGCCCTGAAATCAATACACTCTTGTCCAAAACTCGTCGAGAACATTCCATAACAAACTTCAAACACTCATTCAGCAAAAATACACTAAATTAATCAGAATGACAACCATGGATCCACATAATACTTTACTAACATCTAGGCAAAGAAACCAGGTGTAATGAAACAGAAACTACTCGAATTCATTCGCAAAGAATCAAGAATCATATTACACTAGGGAATGAAAGTAATCAGCCATCAAACAAGAAAATCATTGCGTGATCGATGAAAAGAGATTAAATCATGGTAAAATGACCAAGTAAATAAGATTTACTTATATTTTAATCAAAATTATGCAACTATAGAATGGTGCATTAAAATATTCATAAAAGCTTAACTAAATAAATAGGAAAGAAACTAGTTATACTAAAACATGAACAACAATAGTTCATGCATGGATAGTTGTTTGGTTTCTATACAACCTCCAATGCTATGGAGTTTTGATTCTCAAGCCTTCTAAATAAACTCATGAACTAATCTAATCATTTCTGATTATAATCATCATTGGAATCACACTATTGAATGATAAATGAAACATAGTGTCTATTGTATAAATCGAAAAATAAACCGAACGCGAAACCACACGAATGAGCTTGAAATCAATACACACATGCCCAAACTCGTCGAGAACATTCCACAACAGACTTCAAACACTCATGCCTCAAAAATCCATCGAATCAATCAAATGGCAACCGTGGATCCGCTGAACACTTTATAACCATCTAGGCAAAGAAACCAGGTGTAAAGAAAAAGGAACATACTCGAATCACTCACAAAGAATCGAGAATCAAATTACCTAGGGAATGAAAGTAATCAGATGTCAAAAAAGAAAAGCATTACGTGATCGATGAAAAAGAAGTCAAATCAAGGTAACATGACCAAGTAAATAAGATTTTAATATATTTTAATCAAAATTATTCAACTATAGATTGGTGCATTAAAAAATTCACAAAAGCTTAACTAAACAATAGGAAAGAAACTAGTTATACAAAAACATTAAACAACAATAGTTCACGCATGGATGTTGTTTGGTTTCTATACAACCTCCAATGCTATGGAGTTTTGATTCTCAAGCCTTCTAAATAACTAGTGAACTAATCTAATCATTTTTATTATAATCATCATTGGAATCACACTATTGAATGATAAATGAAACATAGTGTCTATTGTATAAATCAAAAATAAACCGAACGTGAAACCACACGAATGAGCTTTAATTCAATACACTCATGCCCAAAACTCGTCAAGAACATTCCACAACAAACTTCAAACACTCTTGCCTCAAAAATCCATTGAATCAATCAAAATGGCAACCGGGATCCGCTGAATACTTATAACCATAGACAAAGAAACCAGGTAAAAGAAAAAGGAATTATTCGAATCAATCACTAAGAATCGAGAATCAAATTACACTAGGGAATGATAGTAATCAAATGTCAAACAAGAAAAGCATTACGTGATCGATGAAAAAGAAGTCAAATCAAGGTAACATGACCAAGTAAATAAGAATTAATTATATTTTAATCAAAATTATGCAACTATAGATTGGTGCATTAAAATATTCTCCAAAGCTTAACAAAATAAATAGGAAAGAAACTAGTTATCCAAAACATTAAACAATAATAGTTCACGCAGGATAGCTTTTTGCTTTTTGTAACAACCTCCAATGCTATGGAGTTTTGATTTTCAAGCCTTTTAAACAGACTCTTGAACTAATCTAATCACATATGATTATAATCATCATTGGAATCACACTAATAAATCATAAAGGAACATAGTACCTATTGTATAAATCAAAACGAAACAAACAGGAAACCACACGAATAAGCCCTGAAATCAATACACTCTTGTCCAAAACTTGTCGAGAACATTCCACAACAGACTTCAAACACTCATGCCTCAAAATCCATCGAATCAATCAAAATGGCAACCGTTGATCCGCTGAATACTTTATAACCATCTCGGCAAAGAAACCAGGTGTAAAGAAAAAGGAAAGTACTTGAATCGCTCACAAAGAATCGAGAATCAAATTACACTAGCGAATGAAAGTAATCAGATGTCAAAAAGAAAAGCATTACGTGATCGATGAAAAAGAAGTCAAATCAAGGTAACATGACCAAGTAAATAAGATTTAATTATATTTTAATCAAATTATGCAACTATAGATTGGTGCATTAAATATTCACCAAAGCTTAACAAAATAATAGGAAAGAAACTAGTTATCCAAAAACATTAAACAACAATAGTTCACGCATGGATAGTTTTTTCCTTTTTGTAACACCTCCAATGCTATGAATTTTGATTCTCAAGCCTTCTAAATAGACTTTTGAACTAATCTAATCATATATGATTATAATCATCATTGGAATCACACTTATAAATCATAATGGAACATAGTCCCTATTGTATAAATCAAAACCAAACAAATAGGAAACCACACGAATGAGCCCTGAAATCAATACACTCTTGTCCAAAACTCGTCAAGAACATTCCACAACAAACTTCAAACACTCATTCCTCAAAATACACTAAATTAATCAGAATGGCAACCATGGATCCACATAATACTTTACTACCATCTAGGCAAAGAAACCAGTGTAAAGAAGCAGAAAACTACTCGAATTCATTCACAAAGAATCAAGAATCATATTACACTAGGAATGAAAGTAATCAGTCATCAAGAAATGCAATATGTGATGGAACATAGTATCAATAAATCGAAACCAAAACTAAACACGAAACCACACGAATAAGCTCTGAAATCAATACGCTAGTGCCCAAAACTCATCAAACATTCCACAACAAACTTCAAACTCTTGCTTGAAATATCCACTAAATCAATCAGAATGGAAACCATGGATCCACAGAAGACTTTACTAGCATCTAGCCAAAGAAACCAGGTGTAAAGAAATAGTAAACTACTCAGATTCACTCATAAAGAATCAGAATCAAATTACACTAGGGAATGAAAGTAATCAGACATCAAACAAGAAACAATATGTGATGGATGAAAAGAAGTCAAAACAGGTAACATGACCAAGTAAATAAGATTTACTAAATTTTAATCAAAATTGTGCAACTATAGATTGATGCTTCAAAGTATTCATGAGAGGTTAACTAAATAAATAGAAAGAAACTAGTTATACAAAAACATCAAATAGCAATAGTTCACGCATTGATAGTTTTTTGCTTTTCGTAACAAACTCCAATGCTATGGAGTTTTGATTCTCAAGCTTTCTAAACATACTCGTGAACTAATATAATCATATCTGATTATAACCATCATTAGAATCACACTAATAAATCAGAAATGGAACATAGTATCTTATAAATCGAAACCAAAACTAAACACAAAACCACACAAATAAGCTCTGAAAGCAATACACTGGTGCCAAAACTCATCAAGAACATTCCACAACAAACTTCCAACACTCTTGCTTAAAAATCCACCAAATCAATCAGAATGGCAACTGTGGATCCACAGAAGACTTTATTACCATCTATGCAAAGAAACCAGTTGTAAAGAAACATAAACTACTTGGATTCACTCACAAGAATCGAGAATCAAATTACACTAGGGACCGAAAGTAATCAGACATCAAACAAGAAACGTAATGTGTGATTGATGAAAAAAGTCAATCAAGGTAACATGACCAAGTAAATAAGATTTACTTAAATTTTAATCAAAATTATGCAACTATAGATTGATGCTTCAAAGTATTCATGAAAGGTTAACTAAATATAGGAAAGGAACTAGTTATACAAAAACATTAAACAATAGTAGTTCAGGCATGGTGTCACACCCTCAAATTCTAAGTGCGGGGTTTTATTCCGCGAGGCGTGTGAACAAACCAGGATCTCAGTCATTAGTTACTCAAACAACACTATATGCAACCATTGAAATAAATCAGAGTTTGAAACTGTAAAACATTTGCGAAGCGTTTTGTAAGAATCTCAAACATATAGTACTAAATGTAAACTGTGCAAAACACGCGCCAAATCAAAGTATGAAAATATTTATTAAGACAAAACAGATGAATGGTTGTTTCAAGGTATGCATAACTCGTGTGTGCTCCTACGCCAGCTGCTAGTAACGACCTAAGAATAGCATACTAAAAGAGTCAACACAACAGTTGGTGAGTTTAAGAGTTTGCATAAACTTAATCAGTAACAGTTGTAAAATATAAAGTGCATTGAAATAGATAGCTAGTCTATATTCATAGTAATAACCACAATGATTTCGTGATCGATGCAACTGTGTTTTCATTTGTTTGCCTCCGTCATGACATACCAGGTCATGATGATGTTTGTGTTAGGACAATATTGCACCCCTTTGACCTCGAGTCGCACAGGTGGGGCTTGTCAGACCCAGTAGTACTACCCAAAATTTCCTGCTAGTTACCAATATTAATGACCGAAAGTGTGAGGACTTTCAAAGGTATATCACACTATGTTATACGATACACAACTTACAATAAGAAGCTTATAAACGAGTATGCTATCTCCACCAAAAGAGAGTGTATTAAAGTGGGCATGAACTCACCTGATGCGCAACGAACATAACAAAGATCTAACGAGGAGTGGAAAGACAACCCTTCAAAGGTTACCTAGAACATGCAAGTACATACGTACGTTTACACAAAAGCTTAACAACCCTAAGTTCTCAATAAACACATTGACCAAAGGTTTTGGAAAAACAAGACTCATTTGACCATTGACCCGTTTGACCCGTTGGTGACATGTTAATTGAAATCTTGTTCGATCAAGTATAGCAACTCATACACAAGATTATCGTCACACTATCACAGACTACTATGCAAGTTATTCTCATAAACCATATTGCAACACTTAAGTCTTATCATGCTTTTCATGCTAACCTAGGTTATCATACAATGCACGTAAACTTTCATCATACATCACAGGTTCATAATTAGATTCCACTACACACATTGGGTTTAGTCACTCAGTGCCATGTGAAGCCACTCACGGCTACACACCCTAAACCCTACCATCCTACCAAGTAGGGGCCTCAGATTCGCACACATGTATGATACCCATCATCATATCCCATATGTAATTCATACAACTAAGACATCAGCATTACAAAAATCACAATCACAATTCATCATGTCACATGACCTGTACACTTGCACATTTTCCAAGAAAACCTATATGTTCCCATAGTTTCATCAACTAACCATATGACCCAATCATCACAATCCAACACATTAGACATCATCCATGATCACTCTAGCATGCTCCCAACATCCTAAACATGATCAAAAACCAAAACCACACGTTTAATATAAATAAAGTTTCCCTTTGGGAAAGTGGCATCCAAAAACTATGTGTTTCATCAATTTCAATCCCAAATTCATCAATAACATACCCTATCTAGTTCATAGAAATCATAATCATCCATTTAACATCAACAATTCATCAAGAAACAAATTCTCATGAAGAAAAGTTTTCCAATTTTGGCAATATATGAACTAGATGACAAAACCATGGATTTCTTGCATAATCTACATAGATAAACTTCATACGACATAACTAACATCATGTCATCATCACCATCATCAATTTCGACTGTTTCTATGAAAATCAAACTAGGGTCCTTCAAGCATCAAAACCATGAAAACTCAATCAAAAGCTAAACTTTAATCGCGTAGAATCAAGAACGTGGCACTTGCTACATGTTAGAATCACTTGGCACTAATCAAAATCGATGAATGATTGTTGTTCTTTGATCAAAATTGCAAAGTTGGGGGATTAGGGGCTCAGCCGTAATGGGGGGTGTGGGAGGGATTAGGGTTTAATTTGTTTGGATTTGGTATTACAATTTTTACAATTAAACCCTCCTTGATTATATTTATAAAAAACATAACTTTTTAACATTAACAACTTCTAACTACAAAACTCATAATTATTATTCAACAAAAATCATCTTAATTTTTTTAGCTAGCAACAAAACACACGAATCCCAGTATCACACGTTGGCACGTTACAAGGTAAATTCACAAATAATACCTAA
>JACCIY010000769.1:0-69179 GCA_025506505.1 Flaveria sonorensis
CCTTAGCCTCTCCTCCTCGGCTGCCTATGAAGACAAAGTCATATATGTTAGTCAAAAAATAATCTGAAAGGAAAAAAAAATGAATGAGTGTAATGCAAGATACATACGCATCTGCCGCATCTTTGGCTGCTCTAAACGTCTAGAGCGCTGCTGATTCATTTTTGCCCTTGGGGCAACACCATCTACACCAATTTTCAAACTTTATAAGTTGCAAAGTGTGAATAATTAACAGTTCACGATAGTATTGTAACAGTATTTCAGGGTCACTACCCAACAATAGCCATTAAAGCAGTTTCCGTGGCCGCACCATCACAAAAAGCCGATCTATGTAGTCAAAAATGCATTGAAACACCTCATTAAAAGAGGTTGGGGAAGGCTGCATCCATAAAAACAGTCAAATTGAGTGGTAATCATTATTAAGACACATCAAAAACATATGATGCCATAAAGCTTAATCCAGAGGCAACAATGCAGAAAAATAAGTAGCAGATAGGTATAATGCGGGTATAGACCAGAGAATGAATGGCAATGCTAGTAAAGATCGGAGAACAAATCATTGGCATTCGCTTCTCCGTATGAGATAAAGAGCCCTAGATTCAACTGACTATGTAGAGTTACATTCACAAGTTAACAAGTTTAATGTGCTGTACTACATACTACTCTTAAAAGTCTTGAATATTAGCACAATCCTAGATGAACCAGAGCTTACCATCATTCCTTATTCGTCCAAATAAAGTGTTTTGAAATGTCAGTATTGATTCGAAACCCCCACCTAGTGGTTGGTTTCTGTTTTTAAGAAAAACTGTCAATGAATATACATTATCTGCATGTGTTTGTTAACTTATTAATGACATTTTTAAAGAGAGAAAAATTACAGCGTGAGATTTACATAAAGCAATGATATATAGGGACAAGTTCTCAATGAAGAGGTGGGGTGTGTTGTCATATGACAATCATCAAAATAGACTAACCCAAACTCCATAAAGTTGATGGGTGAATCATTATGAAGTCTTTCCATTCTTCTTTCCTGAAGATGTCAAAGTAATGACCTGCCATGCGCTGTTCATGTTTATGTGTGTTCTATCCACCTTAATTATCACGTTAGACAGATCTCCTCGAGAAATATATAACACTCACAGACATATTAACTAACAATGGTATTTCAGCTAAACTATTATCAAGCCACAGCGTCTTTTATATCCTCTAATACACTAGCACCCTCGTGACTAAGCAAGTAAAACAATTTGGCTATAACACAAGTCACGACTGCATAAGCATATCAAAACTTGTGAAGCTATTTGCAAAAAGACCATTTTGTCCAAAACACATACTCATGCCAAATTGTCAATGATCTGCAAGCTAAGTTCCATGGTTGCCGGCCAAAACTCATTGCACATTAGCAAAATGTTATAATTATCACCAACAATTGCAACAAGCAGAATACAAATGGTAACTCCTAAATCATTACAACAAATAGCAACGTAACCACATAAACAAACAATTCGCATATGATACATACATAAATACATAGATACATACATGCACGTAGAGAGAGATTCATGGATATCAATAGAAAGAGATAGGGGGGTTTTGTACCCTATCTTCGGGGTGAAAGCAGGGATGAATGATTCCGTTCATATCGAGATAGAGATTGTCGTACTCAATGTGATTAGGGTTAGGTTTAGATGTGTCAACGGGAATTTTGATGCAATCGATTTCAACGGGTTCTTCTCTATGACATCTACGACGACCATCGGGTATTTCTCAGCTAGCCACCGGTAAAACGCCGGTACACCCATCGCCGCCGATCGGAAACCGTCGGACCGCCACTAGGCTTTGATTGTGTTGGTTTTTTTTGCTAGAGAGGAACAATGGGAGGATTGTGAATTAGTTAACCTTACAAATATCTTAAAATAGTTGCACTTTAAATTAGCATTACGTGTGATTGTTAACATTATAAATTTAACAAAATCTGTCGTCAAGTAATATTTTAATGGCTTTTGATGGTTTATTTAAGATTTAAACTTTCGGTTTAAGATAGATGCTGAGCGTCTGTTATTTATTTGGGATACGATTGGATAAAACCACTAATGATTAATCTAAACATATATTTAGATAGAAATAATATAGAAAGTACGTAACAAACCACTAATGATTACTCTATTATTATTTAGATAGAAAATAATAGGAAAGTACGTGTGTGTATATATTTGCCTTTTGTGCTGCACGTTAATGCTTTTATTTGTGTGCTGGTTCCATTTCTTGCTAAATCTTATAAAGTTACATTGTTACACGATAACAGCAGACCTTTGCATGTTGTAGGTTTAGGTCAATTGGATTGTTATCTAACTTCAAAACTTAAAATCTAATAGTTAGCAAATTATGGAATTCAAACCAAAATGTAAGGTTATATTAGAAGGCTGATGCAATCAAAGAAGTCAAAACAACCAAGGAGCTTCATGTATGCATGCATTGATGTACAAGGTAGAAGATACTTCGAAAGTTTTAAACTCACCACAGAAATTATTCTAAGTGTAAAATCTTCCGAAGTCAAAGTCCAAATCTTCCGAAGCCAAAGTTGAAGTCTTCCAAAGCTTCAAAGACAAGTCTTCCGAAGCTAATGTTGTAAAGACTGATTTCTTCCGAAGACAGAGATGACATGCTTTCTCTAATCTACTTTTCCATAAAGCTGACTTACTTTCCGCTGCAACTCTGAAAACTCACAAACTTATACAAGTTGGTGAAAAGGTCCATGTTTTAGTAAACTGTAGATTATGCTCTTGAGTCTGTAACTTTCTACTTTGTACCTTTTAACATTTTTATAATATAATTAGGATGTGAGCTATGGCATGTCATAGTCACTAGTCAAAAGGCAATTTGTCTTTTGACTTTACATTGATCTTGTTGTCTAGATTAATGTTTCAAGCTGGCCTTCAAAGTATGGCGGCTGTAGGATATAGTATAAAGTATCTCAGGTCCTTGTATTTCTTTTTATGTTTTGTAACACTTGTAATAGAACTGAGAGTAATATACAGCATTCTTGCAAACCATATTAGTCTGTTCTTGTTTTTAGTTCTGTCTCAGTTACTTGTGTTCTTAGTATCATTTACATAAACCCGGTTACCTATTTGATCTGTTAAGTGTTCTAACACTCTCCTGATTGTGAGACTGATTGTATTGAACATCCATTAACCGGTCCTGCACAAGACTTATAAGTATAGTGGTTATATAAAAAAATAATATGAAGCTCAGACCGACTATATCAAAAAGGTTATCTATTTCAAGATGATATAACTTGGATTGAATTCCATAGTTTCAAATATGAAGATAATATAACTTTCGAACTTTGCATATGCATTCTTTACATTGTAGAGGACTAAACTGGTATTTACTTCCAAATAAGTTACATTCTTCCGAATTAATGATAGGTCTTCTCTTATTTTTTGATCAATTAATAACATTATTTAAGTTTTAAAAACTGATATAAATATAGTTGTGTGATCAAATAATAGGAAAGATTGCACTCAATGTATTGCTCAAATGTTTTGAATTTAGGATTTTTCGTAGGCTTTGTTGCTGAAGTATGGTTAAGGGGAGCAAATTATAACATTTCATGCTATATTCATGAAGCATGATAGTAAAAAAAGGTTACTGATTCACACCCTCAAAGTATGTTTAGTTATTGTTTATGCTTCATGGAAAAGGCAAAACAAAAGGTTAGTAATTTATGGAAGTCAAAAGTAAGTTTATTTTATGGGTTTTTACGAGTCTACTTTAAATTATAGTGGTTGAATCATGTGGTGATTTAGCAATAGTTTTTATGACACTTCGGGTAAAAGCTCAATAGATTTACATCAAGGTTTTGGATGGGGTACAACTACCTGCATACGTACGTATGATGGATTCTAAAACACATTTGTAAGTTTTTTTTCACTTTGTTTTTGTTTGTTTGATTTTAGGAGCCACATTCAGGGGAAACTAATAGATAAAAAGCCAGGATGATCGTTAAACAAAGTGGTCCCAATACTATATGCTAGCTATCATGTAGATGGCCAGTTAATTATACTCACTTATGCCATAGATGTATTCTTATATAGTAGATATTAATACAAAGTAAATGGCCAGTAAATCTTATACGAAAGCCCCATTGTAGCGCATGGGGAGTTTATCAGGTTGGGTTCTGGTCGCAAGGGTTCGGATCAAAAAGGTGAAAGTGAGGTTGGGTTTATCAAACACGGTTTCTGTCAAGAAGTTAATATTTTCTGGTATTGATAATTACTAAGATAGATATGATAAGAAGCCATATCTTTTCAATAAATCAAGTGTTTTAAATAAAAATGATTTACGAGTTCTACACTTTTACACAAAATGAACATTAGTTTTGACTATATAGAAGAATCTAGCCAATTATAATGACCCCCATAATGTTTGCTAAATGTATGGTAGTAGATTGTTTTTCAAGTTTACTTAGTTTTGTTAAAGGTTTACTTATGTTATTTGTTGTCACTCTTTCGATTGAATTCGTCCCGTGACCCAATTGACACGTATAATCTATATTTTATGAATTTATTCACGTCATTGAATTGCTTAGGTCAATGATCATTTTAGGGATAACTGCGACATTTAATAATTGGGATTTGAATCATCATATAAGGTTATTAACATGAATGGAAAAAATGCACACTAAAGAATTTTACTCAACGGTTTCATCATTCGTTCATTAAAAGTTTGTTGGTTTCAATTAAAATTTATACGTTAGTAAATGAAAAATAAAAACTTATTAATATGCGTTTACTTGATATATTACACTCAAAGGGTGAATAGCAACAACTACAGCAACGTGACCTAGCAAAGAAGATACAAATTCAACATATGAGAAAGTGACCCAACATGTATGTATATGTCCTTGAACCAACCTGTTGTTTGTTTTCATTTTAGCTTTGCCTCTTAATCATTTTAACTTAACACCCCATGTTTAATGGTTTTTGCAACAAGTGCATAATTTTAGAGATCCTTTTTTATCTGGTCATTCAAGATAAAATTTTAGCATATGTGAATATATATTCATAAGGAGCTACAAATATATGTTGATGAATTTTCTAAGGTGCTTACCTATTCCCTTAATTTTATTTTGTTTGTTTTATTATATATTAACTAAATTATAATTATAATTACAGTGGAAGTTTGCATTTTTATTTATTGGACTAATCAAGTATCTTTAAGATTTCTACATCATCTCTACCCTGATTGTTTTTAACACTTTAGAGATCTTACTAGATGATTTACTTTTTTTCTTAATCAATTATATGTAACATAACAATGTTTATGCACAAATGTTATGTAAAGATATTCATTTTCAAATGCATAACACCTAGGTACCTAAATAGATCCCCGCAGCAACACGCGAAAATAACAAAACCAGATGAAAAAAAGATAAATTTGTTTTTACTCTCTTCTTTGTTTAGTTTCTAATTTAGTACTTAGAAATATAATGGTTTCAATAGTTCAGAATAAATTGTTTACAACATGCATTATATTTGTATATAGAGTTTACACGGATCGTCCTCAGGTTTGCTTAAATCTTACATTTCTCTAGGATTGAAAAATAACAGATTTAGTTCAAAAGTTTGAAAAAAGTAACGTGTTTCGTCCCTAAGTCAAACGATCATTAATTTATTCTGTTAAATAGATGTAAAATGGTCATTTTACCTTTGTTCTTCCTCATTCGACCTAATTTCAACCACCACCACTCCTCGCCACCAGCACCACACACCCCCATCTCCACCACCACACCACACACCCCATCTCCATCACTACTCCACCACACCACCACCACCCCATCTCCACCACTTTAGTTTACCTCCATCTCTGACAAAACAGACGCATTATGAACAGAACGACTAACCCTTTATTAGAAAGGTTAACCCTCAGATGATATGTTACTTTTAAGAGCTTATGTGTTTAAGAGGAACATCCTTAAAGAAAACAGTGATACTACTATTTGTGATTTTACTATTATAGGTTTAAGACGTGAAAAACAATCTCCTACACAAAGAAAAATATAACATTACGTTTATCAAATCGTAAAATGATCCGATCCATCTCCAAATGTGTGCAGAATAATAAGTTAGAACACCGGTCCACCGAATCTAGTCTAACGTAAACAACAAATAGAAAGAAAGCAGTAGTAGGATTTGATCATTTGAGTTATTCAATTGTATGTTTGAACGCATTACAGAACTTCACTTTCAAATTCCCTTTCTTCAATGGACTGCCTGTGGGACATTATATGTTTTCTACCTTACGAATCGCTATCAACAAAGTCCAAATGTCATACTTTAAAGATACCCTAATCATGCTTCATCGAACTAGTGATCAAGAAGATGCTAGCACCCATTATTCTGCTAATCCTTCTACTGCACACTACAAACGCTGTTGAATGCTCCGATTTCACCATACCAGAGGCCACAATCGACGACATTCAAGCAGCTTTCGAGTTGAACAACTTTAAAACTTTTGGATTGAAATTTAAACAACTTATGACGTTGTTGAATGATCATTTGAGTTATTCAATTGTAAGTTGATTTTTTTCAACTTTTGAAGGAAAATTGTTATTTTTATCAAATCTTAGAGAGCAAATTTGAAATTAACTCTATACTTTTTAATATATTATTTTATTTTAAAATAGATACTAAATACAGATTAACCAATTTTTATCATAACTTTTTATAATATTATTTATAATTAGTTAATAATTATTTATTAACTAATTATATATTATATTATTAAATTTGTATTAATAATTATTTTTTTAAATATAAAATTTAGAAATAGAACAACTTTTTATTAATTTAAAAAATGCTACTCCTAAAACACAATAGAATCATATAGAAACACATTACAATCCTAATTATTATTAAAACACACTTAATATTAATCAAACACCATTCATTTAATCGAACAACTGCATTTAACTAGTGAGCCTTCCTTCGAAAGTTATTCCCCATTTTCTTACCAACCCTCAATAAATTCTCAATAAATTGAGGGTTCATGAACTTTATGTAAAACTTGAATATACTTTTAGTTAAATAAACATAGAAGGAACGGTTATTAAAATTTACTTAAAAATTAATAAGAAAAACTAGTCATATGCGACTATATATGTTAATCACTGTCATATCTTATATTAAAAAATAAGTTTAAGGTAGTAATATACAATTATATAAAAATATATTTTAAAAATATTAAAGGTAAAATATGTAGGGTTAACCCTATATATTTTAGTTTAATAATTAAATAAGTATTAAAAATATCAAGGTATTAATTATATTTGTTATATAATTATAATTTATATTATTAAAAGTTATGATAAAAATTTGTTAATTTGTATTTAATATAAAATAAAATAACATATATTAAAATAATATATGTATAATAAATTCTAAAGTAAAAGCTAATTACAAAAAAGGACTTTTAACTTAGGTTTAGAATATCAATAATAGTCCTTTCACGGGTAGAAAGACTAAAATGCCATTGACCTAACAGAAAAAGTTAAGGCTCTTTAGTCTAAATAACAAAATTTGTTATAAAAAATATACATAAATAATGATTAGATTACTTTTTAAAAATAAAGAATGATACCTGCAATTTTGTATAAATCTAAAAGACGTTTTTTGTAATTTTGTCTTAATTTTATTTTGTTTTGTTTTATTACATAGACAAAATTATAATTACAGTGGAAGTTTGCATTTTTATTTATTGGACTAATCAAGAATCTTTGAGATTTCTACATCATCTCTACCCGTTTAAGACTCATTGCTTGATTGTTTTTGACACTTTAGAGATCTTACTAAATGATATATTTTTTTCTCAACCAGTTATATGTAACACAACAATACTTATGCGCAAATGTTATGTAAAGATATTCGTTTTCGGTGCATAACACCTAGGTACTGAAATAGATCATGACGCAACACGCGAAGGGGATAAAATTATTTGAATTTTTTTTTTTAGAAAGAATGCATATAGTTCAGATAAAAAGAGTGGAGCTCCCTTGAATAAAACCAAACGTGCAACGTTAAAGACACGTTGATTTACCACCAAGCCAATTAGTTAATTTTATTTAATTTAAAAACACATCAGTATAAAACCATAAAGTAAAAGGGATTAATTTTTCAAATCAAATTCTTTATCCCTATCATTATAACATGAGTGTTATTGATACATTAAAAACGCATTAGTTAATTTCATTTAATTTAAAAACGCATCAATATAAAACCATAAAGTAAAAGGGAGTAAGTTTTCAAATAAGATTCTCAATCCCTGTCATTATAATAACATTAAAAATCATTACATTTTATTTTCCTTTTCAATCAAATAGTATTTTTATTATTAATTTTTCTCTCTTATCTTCTCACACACCACTTTCAAATATATTAAAAAATTTATACGGGTTGAACAATGATTTCTCGAATATACCGTTGAACTGTAATATTTTATCTCTAATTTACTCACAACCACTCTCTAAAATAAAAAAAACATACTTATACAAATATACGAAACATATTGTGAATTCTATAATAAAACAAGAAAAGGGTCCACCAACTTTCCTAACTGTTATAAGTAGAAAATAGTTAGATGGCTAACACGTAAACGAGCCAAGCCTAGCCTTATGTAGCTCATATGATTGTTTAACTTAGAAAAGCAAAAGCTTGACTTGTTTCAAATTCTATATCAAAAGCATCAATTCAACTCGTAAGTAATTTTACGAGCTTGAGTTCGCATCAGGCTCAACTCGTATACTTTTGTAAATAATATTGCACATGTAAAATTATGTCTACACATATTATTTAAATAACTTTTTTTATCACATAGGGATTTTCAAATGAGAACAAAAAAATTGAAAAAAAAAACAAAATAACCATTTCTAGTCACATATTTTTATTTTTGTTTTTTTACTGTATAAAAATGTACGAAATTATGAGTATTTGTTATTTTACCCTATATCTACATATGTTTTTATCTCAATTCTTTAAAAAAATAAAATAAGATATTTTTTCATAGTAATTGATTCTGCTTTAGATGTTTGTATTAGATTATATTTTTTTAAATAAAATTGATGTTAATAATTTTATATTTTAGTCTTTGAATATATTTGGCACACCCAAAGTTCGTGAAACATATATCATGAATGACATATCCATAATCGTTGTTACAAACGAATTTATTCAAACCGGCATCGATGTTACAAATGAACTTATTAAATAAAAGGACCAACTAACACATTTTTGTATGATCGAATCGCCTTAATTCATGTAAATAAGACTCGAAAGATTGTATCACAAAATGAAAAAAATTAGACGTTAATATTATTAAATGAAAACATACTCGCCTACCTTTTACGGTCTCGATTTCATCATCGCCACCCACTTTCGATTTTGTTCCACCTTGACACTCTTTATCGAAGAAAGACACAATTTGATGAAAACAACCTCAATTAACTAAACAACAAAGGTATGTGAATCTTATCATTCAGTAATCGATTGTGGTCATAAGAACTATCATTAATCATTGTTATTGTTCTGGAGTTTTGTTGTAAATCGATTAGTTTCCTCAAAGCCCATTTGTTTATAATATTTTTTTGCCCATTAAATTACTAATTATTTTAAATCAAAAGTTTTGATTCCAATTATGAAGTTATCCATTTATGTTTTTGCTTCCCTATTAAAGTTGTTTCATATTTGAAAATACACTTTAAAGCTTGTTTTGTATTGAATTATATGCATAGATGCACACACACATGTATGCATAAATGCACATATGCATATATGCACATTTTTTTTCACTTACAAACACGTACGATAGTCAATAAAATTACCATAATACCATTGCAAATAAAAAATCTTGAAACTATAAAGGAAAAATGAATGGTTAAAAATAGTTCATTTGGTTCTTTATAAAATTTTGATTCTCAATTGAATAAATCCCTATGTATTATATTATTATATAATATACTGTATTATAATTAAATAAAATTACTATATAAAGAAGAGTTATACTTAGACTTGCGAACCTAATCATAGGTCGGGTTTGAGAAATTATTAAACGAATTTATGTTTGGTTAAATTTAAGCTTTTAGCCAACAATTCTATGTAGGCGCAAATTTATTTATTTATTAAATGTTTTTTCCATATAATTATTGTGTTTGGAGTTTTAAAACGCATAATGCTCGATCATGATTACTTGTATATAAGTATTTACCTTGTAAGAAAATTAGCATAAACTTCTACTATTTTAAACACAAGTATATTCTATGTTATGGAAAAAATAAGCTAACAATTGATTTAAGTGAGACAATTACAACAAATAATATGAAGGGAAAATCCCTAAAATGTCTATTTTTCTTACATTTCTCTTAAAATATCTCCTTCAATAAATTATTCTTAAAATGTTCTATCCGGACAAGATGTCGGCGCCTCTAAAGACAGCGCGTGGGCGCCTGGGCGTACTGAAAATCAGACACGTAATCAATACAGACGGCACCACCCGTTAAATGAAGTCTTCTGCCTGCAAAATGGAGTTGTCCGACTCTAAAAAAAAGAGGCGGCCGCCCTTGTTCACTCATCCATATGCTACATTTGATTTGCTTTTTTTTTATTTTAAATTTAGTATTAATATAATTAATTTTACTTTTTGTTTTTCTACTTATAACTTTTAAAATATCACTTTATAAAATTTTAAATATATCATCAGGACGTATTGACTTAAATTTTATTAGGGTTATATTTTATATCCTAGTTAAATGATGATAATGTTGCGTAGAACATGCGAAAAAGATCCAACCCTAATCAAATAGAAAGAAAACAGTAGTAGGTTTTGAACTTTTGATCATTCGAGTTATTCAATTGTATGTTTGAACACCACACAAAGCTCCACTTCCAAATTCCCTTACATCAATGGACTGCCTGTGGGGCATTAGATGTTTTCTACCTTACGAATTGTCATCATTCCATCAACAAATTCACATATCATACTTTAAAGATACCCTAATCATGCTTCATCGAACAAGTGATCAAGAAGATGCTAACACCCATTATTCTCCTAATCCATCTACTGCACACTACAAACGCCGTTGAATGCTCCGATTTCACCATACCAGAGGCCACAATCGACGACATTCAAGCAGCTTTCAAGCAGAACAAACTCACATCCAAAGATTTAGTCAACTTTTACATCCACGAGATACGTAAACTCAATCCGACCTATAGAGCGATCATCGAAGTGAACCCAGATGCGATTCGTCAAGCTGAGACTGCTGATCAAGATCGGAGGAACAAGAGCCCGAAGTCGTGTGTTGGGTTGCATGGTATCCCTGTTTTGCTTAAGGATAACATTGCAACCAAAGATAAGCTTAACACCACTGCAGGCTCTTATGCACTGCTTAAGTCAATAGTGCCTCGGGATGCTGGTGTGGTTAACAAGTTGAGACAATCGGGGGCCATTATACTTGGGAAAGCAAGCTTGAGTGAATGGGCTTATTTCAGAAGCTCCAATGCACCTAGTGGTTGGAATGCTAGAGCTAAACAAGCTGTTGTAAGTTCCCAAAATCTTTGATGTTCTTTGTAGACAAGGTGTTTGTGTAAATGCCTCAATGAACATAGCACAAGATGTGTTTAGGTTATGTTAGCTAAAACATGTAATTCACTTGTGTGTTGAGAATTTAGTTGGATATTGTGATATTTGGATGGATTTGTGATGGAAATTTATTGGATTTGTGTAGAACCCATATGGAGCAAGTTTTAGTCCATGTGGTTCAAGTACTGGATCAGCGATTTCGGTTGCAGCAAACATGGTCACTGTATCGCTCGGCACAGAAACAGATGGATCAATTCTATGTCCTGCAAATGCCAACTCGGTTGTCGGGATCAAACCCACCTTGGGCCTTACAAGTCGAGCAGGAGTCGTTCCGATTTCCCCTAGGCAAGACACAGTTGGGTAGGTCTAAAAATATACATGAACTTTTTAGTCTCCATTCATACCTTGTAAACTTTGCTAACCTTTTTTCGGTTATGTAATCATGGTGAAGACAGACCGATATGTAGGACTGTAACAGATGCTGTGTATGTTCTTGATGCCATTGTTGGTTATGATAAAAATGATGCAGTGGCAACCAGAAAAGCATCAAAGTATATTCCGAAAGGTGGTTATCTAAAGCACCTAAATTCAGGTGGACTCAAAGGAAAGAAGTTAGGGATAATGAGGTCTTATCCGTATTTCGGATTTGGTAATGACACTGAAACCTTGAGCAAGTTCGAGAAACATTTTGATATATTAAGGTAAACTTTTAAACATCTTTCGCTCTGTGTTTATTTTTTGTCTAAAATGTACTTGTAACATGTATATCTTGTAATTTTGCATGAAACAAGGCAAAATGGGGCTATCCTGATAGAGAATTTGGAAATCAGCAACTTCAACCACATCATTTCAATGTTCAATGGTGAGGAAATAGCACTATTGGCAGAATTCAAGTTGGCTTTGAACACCTATTTAAAGATGCTAGTGGCTTCTCCCGTAAGATCTTTAGCAGACGTGATAGCCTTCAATGAGAAATATGCCGATTTGGTAAGTAAAGATCACATCTTGACCATGTTTATTATTAATGAATGGTTCTTTAGGGACCGACGCATCACTTTTATCAAAAAGCATGATGCCCTTTTTGAAAGCCGAGATGAGACTTCACTTACATGAGGCGTTGTTTTATGTACAACCAGATAAGCTTAGTTGCATCTCTCTCATAACTTTTACATATAAATCTTTTTCAACAAGTAAACTATTCATAACCTCTTCTTTCTTTTTATCGTTTTTACATATCAGCCTCCTCCTGTCTCTAACTATAACCAATTTTCATCCACATGTGCATGAAGTCTGCGTCAAGGTCTGAAGGCGTTTTTCTGATCACCTTGCGGCTTTTTAAATGAAGGGAACCGTAATCACCATTGTATTATATTGCAGGAAAAGATCAAAGAATACCCACAAGACGTGTTTCTGGCAGCTGAGAAGACCAATGGTATAGGCAAGCTAGAGAAGGAAGCATTGATGAATTTAACAAAAGCATCAAAATATGGGTTTAAGAAGTTGATGAACGATAACAAATTGGATGCACTCATAACACCATATTCACAGGGTTCTAGCGTGCTTGCGATTGGTGGATATCCGGGAATCAATGTGCCAGCTGGGTATGATGAAAATGGGGGTCCTTATGGCATTTGTTTTGGAGGATTAAAGGGTTCAGAGCCAACATTGATAGAGATTGCCTATGGGTTTGAACAAGTAACTCACTTCAGAAAGCCTCCTCCAATCAAGAATCAGGTGTGATATCTATATATCAGTTGAATTATCATTCATGACCACATATGTTATTTGGATGTGCATTGTATTGTGCTTTTGTTATGTAACACTTCCCAAATCAAAACTAAATGTCCTTCTAAGGCTGGAATGTTATTTCCAATGAGTAGTATGTATATTGTGTCTCCTTTTCATGAGATATTGTAATTATTTATGAAAAGTTAGTTACAGTTAGTTTCATCCTCTAAAAGAAAATATAATGTGTTTTTCGCTTCTAGTGGAAAAAGTAGTTATTATAGTTATAACTGTCATTTACAATGATTCTATTACTGCTATAACTGTTTTGTTGAACTTATGATCAATCTAAGAGTTACCAATCGATTAGTCAACATTTGGAAGGTTTCATAAGCTTATATTGTGGTATATACATAATGTTTCAAATCCAATTACATTAACATACGTTGACAACAATAATCACTAGGTCTTCTTAGGATCTATTTTGAGTTCCTAGCATGTAGATCGGAGGTTGATATAAATTCTTTATGTTTCTGCGAATGAAAAATTCGGTAAAATTTATGTCAAATTTAATTATTTAGAGTATTGTGTGGAACAAATACTGAACAACCCTACAAACAATTCATATGTAATAATAATAACCATACCAAAAATAAAGCATGACTTGTTATGAGATAAACAAAAATCTATAACATTCTTCAAACTCAAACCAATTTTCCAAAATGCTTTCTAAGAATCAATGAGATGCTTCCTACCCAAGCAACAAACTATGATAACAAAGATAATAAAGTTTATTTACAAAAACATAACAAACAGTTGAAATATTCACAAGCCTTTGTTCCTCCAACTTCCATGAAATCATATATGTTGATTTTATGATAGAAACTTGACATACCATTCGAGTTTGGAATAGTTAGCTCAGAGGAGACCCTGTGTCCGAACTATATATCGAAGAATATGATATTGTATCTTCTTTTGGTACGGAAACAAAGTTCAGTGGTCCCGTAGACACCTTTTTTAATTCTTTAAAGTACCCGTTATGGCGTCCTGAATAAGAGCGTGGTGTCATAAGATCTGGAGTTGGATTGCCACTTGAGTTCCTACGAGGAGTCGTAGTCAATGTCCCGTTTGTTGACTTTCGGAAACTACTTGCTCTCCTTGGACTAGGCTTAGACCCATATATAGATTCTTTTTCTGTTAATAGCAAGTCTTGCAGCTTCTTTTGGTCCTGCACAAAAGATGTAATGTAAACCATAATCCAATGATCAAAAGACAAGAGCGCCTTTAATAAGTAGTCCAGGACATCTAATCAACGTGTTGGATGGATCAAATTTATGATTTAAAATTCGTCAAACATTAAAAAAAACCTTTTTAAAAGGATAGAGGATTTTTGTCGGGCCAAATCAATATAATTTTTCTTGAACGCATTGTCTACAATATCCTTTCATGGAATTTTCAGTATACCACTGAAAATTTCATATGATACCATTCGAAGGCCACACATTTTGTTGGTTGGCAGGGTATTGATATGTCTTGTGAGTTTTCTGGTAACTGGTTCTCATAATTAAGAAAAAAATAAAATAAATCTATATGATACAGAAACAAAATACTACAAATTACCCTCGATCGCTTCTTTTCCTCTTCTTTTCGTAATCTTGAAAGTTTATATTCCTCCAAAATTGTCACTAGCCGTGCCTATACGTAGTTTTTTCAAAAAACAATTAAAAAAATACCATAGGAGTAACATGGGAAGAACAAAACAAAATAAAATAAATATTGAAATAGCGATATATACAATGCAGTGAAGGTGTAAAACTCACCCCATCATAGAGGAACAACTTCTTTTTGTCTTCTTCCCATATGACAGTTTTACATATCAAGTTATCAACAATGGCTGCAAAGTGGTTGATCATAAATATTCAATGGATTACTCAACAACATGAAAGAAATTATGTCATAGACAGAGAAGTAGTAAATACATGGAATCTTCTTAATGGTAATTCGAGCTCGTTCAGCCTGTTTTAAACTTAAATGAGCACTTCTTCCACCATTGAATCGGTTTTGATCCTATAACAAAACGGAAGGGGTACTAAGAAAAAGTGGAAATATATATTTTCTAAATGAAACTGTAACTTTAAGCAAGTGGGCACACACTATATAGGTGGCATTGTTGAAAAAAGTATGGGCAAACAGATTGGGTAACGGGTCAAAACAAATAAATTTTCTAAACAAGTCTAGACGAGTTGGATTGCCACAAGTAGACCACAACACTTTGCTCTGTCGTCATCTAAATTTCACATTAAATTAAATAAGATATGAAATATGATTTCAAGCACTCTTACTAAAATACATGTCAATATTTAAACAAGTCAGTTCCGAGAGGTAAAATCGCTTTGGGTGACTTTTAAACTATTTGACCCGTTTCTTTGAGTGTGTTCAAGAAAAGAAGAATACCAAATTATAATCTTCAAGCCAGTGTTCTTCTTCACAAGCAGCAAGCCATCGGTCTATGCGATCCATGATTTCTTTTCGGCTCAGAGCTTCATTTGATACTTCGCTTAATTGCGCTTCAATTTTCGCTAAAAGTTCACTAGGGTCCACCAACCCTAGAACACAACATTTTTGAGCTTCAATTTTCTCTAATATTTAGTGTATATCATTTATAAAAATATTAAAAACGGAACTGAAGAACTCTTTGCAGCCCAACCCGCCTGACCTATACCAAAATATTATCCACTTTGACCCATTACCCACCCCGAATAGAAGTCTTACCAGAATCTATCATTGCATTAGATTTGTCAATAGCCGTGCTTGGATCAGGTTCTATGTGTGTTTGAAACATAATTCTTCCAGTTCCACCCTCCTCTTTATAACCAGTTCTTTCATCCTGCTTGTTTTCAGTTTATTAAGCCTTTCAACCTCTTGTGACGCCTGCAAAGAATGATGTTATATAACAATCTAACCAATAAAAAGATAACAAATAAATAAAAAAGAAACTGAGACATGGTTACAAACCTGTTGAATAATCTCGGTTGAAAGAGCTCCCGGTTCAACGATTTCCGCTTCTGATAGTCGAATGATTGATGTTATTCTTGAAAAGTGGTGTTTTTCTTCTCTTGTTGTGTCCATTATATTCCAGAGTTCATATAAGGATGTTACAGTATCTTTTAGCTGCATTTTATCATGAAGAAGATTATTATTTGCTATTGAAGTAAAGTGGGAAAGTTAGGATTTGTATTCCAACCACAAAATCCAAAATTATAATAAATGGAGAAAAAAAAGTTTATTTTCAGACCCTATCCTGTACCAACCCCAACCTGTCCATCTTGCCACCTCTAGTGGTAAGGCATACCTTGGCCCGGACTATTTCCGATGAAAACTTAGACTAAAAAGAAACATTGAGTTTATTTTGGTTTAATGTATTCATGTTCATCACAAGATTGATTCAAGGACAGACAATACCTTCTGAAACCGGACTTTTCTCTCTGTTTTCAACTTAAGAATGGCGTTCTCGAGGCCTTCCAACGTGCTGTCACTAATATCTGTGGCATGTTCAAGGCTCGCGTCGTGCAAGCTTGGATGCACCACATGTACAGTTTTGCTAAAATCTAACCCAAGAATGCTGCACATTAGATGCACCTCGTTCACATACGCCAAAACTTTTTGGACACGCTCAAACTGCAACAGAGACAGTGGCCCGACACAAAATTAGCTCCAATTTGTATGCCTTTCAATTTTGTTATAAGTATTATTGTTAGTCATTTGATACTAAAATATGACCCTTTTCAACATGAACCCATCATGGTCAAAAGCCGCTCTGACCCTAAAAGAAATGATTTTTTTTAAATGGTTTGTTTTGACCCAAAAAGAATTGTTGTTTTTCTAAAACAGACCATTCTGATCCGAACCTATCACGACCCGTACCCCACTCCACTCACCCGTTTTGCCAGGCTTAGTGGAACGTGAACGGATCTGCTTACTTGATATGAGAAGAAAAAAGGTATAAACGAATGCCTTACCTTTTCCTTTTGAAGAGAACGGAGCTGAGACTGGTATTCACCAAGTTTTCTGATAGACAAGTCTTGTTCTTCAAGACTCAAGTAACTGGCTGTGTTTACAATTTGATTATATCCCAATATTTCACCATTAATCTTTTCAATTTGGCTCTTTATGTCTGCAAATTGTTTGATTCTTTCCTCTTTCTTTGATTTCAAGTCTTCTACCAATGGTGTGACTTTCATCAGTTGACCTTTCAATGATGAAGCTTTTTTCTCCACATTTATCTTCAAATTTAAGAAGACAAACATCAATCTCCATAATATCAAGAAATTATTTCCAAAAATTACAAATTTATTAGACTCATTCAATCGCAAAGAAATGTGAAAGTGCATACAGGCTACCAAATTAAAAAGGTAGAGATGAATGTCCTTCTATCACATGAATGCTGCAAAAACAGAATGTATGTGGCAAAATGGGTTGGTCTGGTGACTGTCGTAACGAGCTCGGGTCAAAACAGATTACTAACATAGGTTAAAACAGGTCGGGTTAGGTTGGGTTTTATAGAAAAATTGAAGTACTAAATATGATCTACAAACTATGCTATTAAGATAATAATTTTGCCTGTTTAATGTTACCAGAAAACAACTTAAGATTGCCACTCTTTCAACATTCAATTTCTAAGCAATTTTTAAAACTAAACTTACTCATTCTATTTATTTGGTCCACTAGATTCCGCTGTTGAAAGCTATTTTTGCCATTACTAGTGAAACCAAACATATAAGCCAAGGAACACTTGGTCAAACTAAATTGGTCAAAATTGACATTATGTGATTGGTATCATTCTAGTTTGATGAAACTATAGTTCATGATCTATAATCAACAACATGATTGTTGTATGATTAATTCATTAATCTAGAAGCAAAAGTCAACAAATAATTCTACACCAACCAAAATAATTATTCAGATTAAGAGATAAACATAAACCAATAATCACCCACTTTCAATAATTATGCAATCAAGAGAGCATCCAGAACCCCACAAGATTATTAAATGCTGAAGCAAATAATTGAAGTCAATTCGTCGGCGTAACCTGACTGAAGCATAAACACAAACTTATTTGCAAATACACATGCGACAAATTCAACTCGTTTACTTTGAATGACTCATTAAGGAGTGTATTTAGAAGGTAAAATATAAAAAACTTACCGGGGATTCTATGGTAAGATCTCCAAGGGAAGCCACGAGGGCGGCGAATTCAGCTTCTTTTGCAGCAACAGATTGATGAAGACGGGCTTTTGCGCTGGCGGCCTCATCGAGTTTTCTTCTGTACACTTCTAAACATTCTATCTCCAGTTCAATCAACATTCTATCTTTCTCTGCTTCTGTCTCACCTATGTCTGTCCATATTTGCTGATGACACAAAAACAGATACAAAAACATCAACAATGAACATTCAAATTGCTTCAGTAATCAATTTCAAAGATCTTTAAGAAAGTTAGCTGCTAAACAGTGAATTCTGTGATCATAAGTAAATGAAAATCAAGAAACTTTAATAAATTCATTTAGGGATTCCAATTTCAAGAACTTCAGAATCAAACAAAAGAACAAAGACCCAATTCAAGATTTCGATTTTAACTCTTAAAAACACCATGAAAACCATTCAAATTTCACATCGTTATGATGCACTCATGCACCCATCAAAAAGAACCCAAGAACATAACAGAGAATTGCAAGAAGACAATTACAAAAAGCTAGGTTAAATTTTTAATTATCTAAAGAATTGAACTGAAAAGTGAGCACCTGAAGTTCTTGCAGCAAAGCATTGCAAGTGTTAGCAACCCTCAACATTGCTATGCTCTTCAATCACACTTTCAAACACCAAAATCTTCAATATTTTTAACTCAGAAAACAGAGCACAAACAGCCTCCTTTAAAAGGTCAAAACTCAACAAGTTTGTGGGTCATTGTTCATCTTTCTTACTTGCTTCTCCGCACCACCTACACCCTTTAAATTAGACCTCAAACAACCACAAGCAGACAGATTTGAAGCTTCCTCAAAAAGAAAAGACACCAACAAACCCTTTGTTTATTGCTTTTGTTGCAGATAAGATCCAAATATTATATTTGTTTGGATTCTGTAGACAGGAGAAAGAGGATAAGAGCAATAGAATTTGTGCATTAATGGAGAAATGCAACCAAACAATCGTAAGGAAGAAAGTGGATTATGCTATAATGCGCAGGAGCCATATAGTGATATTGGTCATTTAATACAAAAGATTCGTCTACTAAATATTTTAAAGTTTTCACTAGTCGCCAAATAAATTGTTTAAATGATTCATTTCAACAACTATATCTTTCAGGAGACTACAATTTTTTCTTCTCTTTATAATGAATTAACTCACTTATCAATTTTAATCAACGGTGTTTATGGGTTGGTTTGGTTCGGTTTTAGTTTAAACCGAAACCAAAAACCAATATTTCTGTTTCTATGGTTTAAATAAGTGTGATTTCGGTTTTTTCAGTTTTTTTATTTGGTTTTTACTGCGGTTTCGGTTATTTCGGGTTTACCATTTGGGCTTTAAGTTTTTAAAGAAAAATTGGTACAAAATAATGAGTTTGAGCTAAAACTTTTAGGCTTATATTATTTTGTTAATCTTTAAAAATATTTTTATATATTCTTATAAATAATAAATTACTTGACGTTAAAACTAATTACAATCCATAAAATAAAACAACAAAAAAAATTAAATAAAACACTTTAATTTATCAATTCAAACAAAAAAATTTTAAAAATTATTTTTGAAACCTAAATATTTAATCTCTTTTAGATTAGCATTAGTTGAATAAGTAACTAATAAACTAATCATTATCATGTTTATAAGTTTATGAATATACCTATAAATTTGAAAGTTCGGCTGTATTGTTTTGGTTTGGTCTTTCGGTTTTGGTTACAAGCAAAACCGAAACCAAACCGAAAAAAATCGTTTTTAAAAAACTATCAAACCCAACCGTCAGTTTCCTATTGGTTTCAATTTTTTCGGTTCAATTGCATCGGTTATTTTGGTTACGGTTCGTTTATTTCAGTTTCCTGCACACCTTTAAATTCCCACTTTTAAATATATACCGTTTGTATATAATAAAACTTAAACCCTAAACTACTTATAAGAAACGACGCTGTAGCATCTTAATACAATTTTTGCTACATGCCTGTGATTTCCACAACCTATGTAGTTACTAAAAGTTTTGAAAGAGACTGGATTGGTAACTTATTTATTTATAAGAAAAGGTATAGGCCAAGTCGTCTAAAGGCCTTACGACCTAAGCAAGGGCACGGTCTCCATTTTTTTAAAAGTTTCATCATATTTACATACATCATTCTTATCTCTATATTTTATCACATGTTACAAACATGTTTATATCATTGAATGTAACAGTTAACCTTTAGTTATGTTCAAAGTCTATCAACCCAAGTGTAAAAATCAAAAGTGCTTATGATATTTATACTCCTCATAGTTATCCCTACAAAATTTAATGGTTTTGTTAAGCAACCATAAATGCAATCTAAATTGGCATGACGGTGGTCAAAGGTTGCCCACTGACAGCCAATGACTCACTCACATATCGCCACTCATTGTGGATGGTTTTGGACCACTCTGAAAATTGACGTGTGGAGACAAACACTACATATGAATATATGATATAAATTGAGAACACAATTTTTTTTTCAGTTTTTAACTATAAGTATTTATAAATATACATTTCATATTTGAACCAACAATCTTATATTCTTCTAACTTCCTTTTCATATTGGTAACAAAATAAAAACTCAAGATATAAAAACTCACTTGACAAATTTGTTTTTAAGATACCACGATGTTAAAGAGACAAAAAGCGTTAGAATATCTTTTGTGAAACAAGAAAGTTCAGAATTTATAAGAACGGTCTTCAAACAGTAAAACTATGTATGTAAAAACAAAAATAAAATATACCAGACATATTCTTTTACTCAAATGTTAACTTGTTGCATTCCATAAATAATAATTTATATATTTTAGTCACGGTTTCTACAGGAGCATAAAGAAAAGTGTGTGAAAATATAGAACAATAATTAAGGTCTATTTTGCTAATACTGTTAAGCTTATGTGTTTATTTAAGCTTTTAATGTATATAAAAGTGAAACCCAAAGATATAACACATGGGGTGGTGGCGCAGTTGGCTAGCGCGTAGGTCTCATAGCATATAGAGTCATCCTGAGGTCGAGAGTTCGAGCCTCTCTCACCCCATTCTTTTTTTCTCACTGCCAAACGCTATGGAAAATATTAACTTTTAAAACTATAATGAACTATTTTTCTGTCTACGTTTATGATGTGTAGTGCTTTTGTCGGTTAGTTTTTCTTCGTTTTCTTTTTCTTTTCCTTTTATATTAAAACATAGCCATTACGATGTGTTTTTATGTCCGTGTTTTGAATTTTGCCCCGTTAAGGAGTTCCCCATGCATCCCACGTGGCCACGTGGGAAACCTTTCTAGTTCTAATTAGTTGTCAAGAGAGAGTTTGTTTATTATTTGGCCCGTTACATATAGGTTTTATTTTTAGTTGGTTTATTATAATTGTTTTTTTCGTTATGCATACACCCTTAAATTCCTTAAAACATGGCAAGCCTGATATTTCAATGAATCATAACATCCAAATGTTAGCCATTGATACACATTCCAACCAAAACCATATAAACATACTAAAATTCTTACGAGATTTTATAAAAACTGCATCAAACTTAGCAAGCATGATCATCCATTCAAGCAACAAGACCTTGTTCATCCTGCTTTTAAATTTGGGTTTATGCACATTGCTGGTTCCGGTTTCGGGCAGGCTTCAACGGCTGCATCACCAGATAAACAACAATGGCTCGCTTAGCTTTTTGGTCATCGGTGATTGGGGTCGAAAAGGGTGGTACAATCAATCTCAAGTTGCTGTTCAGGTTTCAATTTTCCTCCATCTTGGCTGTGTGTAGTTGTTTCTTGTGTGGGTATAATTATTTCATGAGTTTGTTGCAGATGGGAATCATTGCAGACCGACTAGATATAGATTTTGTAGTTTCCACCGGAGATAATTTCTACGATGACGGGTTAACCAGCGTAGATGATCCAGCCTTTGACGAGTCATTTAAATATGTATACGCGGCTCGTAGCCTTCAAAAACAGTGGTATACTGGTTGGTATATACGTAGATCACAATTTCTGTTCTTTTAATTCATTCAGGTCATTTATTCATTTCAAAATCATTATTATGTTGACAATTATTAAAATCGTATACTTCATTTTTAACGCATTGTAGGTATAATAAGAGAGTGAGGTAGGTGTCACTTGATCGCCTTATATATTATATACCCAAAGAAAAACTTTCTCGTCGTTTTTCACATAATGTTGAATCCGAAACCATCACTTGTCACTTTAAATATGTTAGTAAGACTTATTTTTGGGGTCAGTCTCCCTAATAAATTAGCAAACCAATGAGGTCCTCATAGATTCAGTCGCAAATTAGTGACATATGATTTATGTTGTAAGATCGTAAATGCTTATTTTATAGTAGTGTAATTACATTGTTTTACACAGTGTTAGGGAATCATGATTATCGTGGGAATGTAGAGGCACAATTAGCTCCCAAGCTTAGAGAAAGAGATGGCAGATGGCGTTGTTTAAGGTCTTTTATCGTAAACACAGGTTCTTAACCCTAAAGCCTAACGCTAACGTTTATATGTTTTCGATTACTTGGCCTTCTAAAATATGATTTACTTAATGTTTTAATTTGTTACGTAGATATTGCTGAATTGTTCTTCGTGGACACAACTCCTTTCGTCAATATGTACTTTGTTGACCCTAAAGATCACAAGTATGATTGGCGAGGAATACATCCCCGAGAAGTTTATGTTACCAATCTTTTAAAGGTAAACCTTTCTTTAACACGATCATGTCACACTAAGAAATTAACACTATGTTCATTCTTTTACTTGAAAACCATGGACTAAGTCGAATGTTTCGTTAACCTTTAAGGATTTGAGATCAGCGTTGAGCGAGTCGAAGGCTAAATGGAAGATCGTGGTTGGCCATCATGGTATAAGAACCACAGGTCACCATTGCGATACTCCAGAACTTGTCACACATCTTCTACCACTTCTAGAGGTATATTTACCATCTCATTACTTGTAACTTCTTGATCTAGCATCAACTCATCATATGTTGTACCACTAATCAATCCCTGTCTAAGTCGTCTAAAACAGTTTTCCTATCAAGATATGAGCCCTCTGCGAACAGCAGAGCCAATTATAGTTAACTTATTGCATAAGATGTTAATCCTAGAGTAGCCTATTGTCACAGACTGATTTTTTCAGTTTACGTGCGGCACTTAGATTCGTTCTAAGTCAACCTTCTTGATCTCAAATGAATGGTTTATGCAGCGGAAGTCTTTGTAGGGAAACGTTGGATTTGTAGTATGCAAGTAGAATGCTCGTGATGTGTATTACAACACAAGTATTAAGCTTGTATTACGAGTACAAGGTTTTGAGTTACAAGGAACTTAGGTGTGTGCAAATGAGGCATCACCAACCTATTTATACTAGTTACATGGATTCTAGATTGTTCTATATCTAGATGCATGTATACAATATTTTATATGTGTACTAGAAATATCTAGCACTAGATATTTCCATAGAACTATCTAGCTCATTTCATAATCTTTCCATGGCTTGAACATGATAGTGTTTTCTAGAGATTTCCGGGGTCCTTTAGGGCTGCACTTGTTAGTTCTTCATGACATCCCTTTGAGCCACGTTTTCTAGTCTTTTGCCGGATATTCTAGAGCCTTCCAATGCTGCCATGTTGCTGCAGAATTGTGTGGGTTGTTCCGGAGTCTTCCGGGCAGCCTTGTATGCTTCGAAAGGGCCCCAAATCGCTTAAAAGTAAGGGGTTGCGATCTGCATTTTGGCGGGTCGTGACATTCTCCCCCACCTAATGCCACGACGTCCTCGTCGTGTTGCCTTGATGCCCCATGAGTTGTCTTCATGAGTTGCAAAATAGAGATGGTTTTGCCTTGACGCCTTGTATCCGGCTCCAAGGTAATTGTGTGCACCTGATCTCCTTTGATGATGTACATGGTGTTTAGGAATGTTACTGGACAGGCTTTTGCTTTTCGGAAGAAGTCCATTCCCAGTATGATATCATAGTTGTCTAGTGGAACGACTGAGAAGTGCAACTTCCCTGCCCACGTACCGATCTTTGTCTTTACGCCCCATGCCGCTCCCTCTATTGGTTTGGCGTTCCCGGAGGCGTCCTTGATCCATCCTTCTTGCGTGGTGATCCTTAAGCCAAGTCTTCGAGCCTCTTTAGGTGAGATGAAATTATGGCTTGCTCCGGTGTCAACCAACGCTTTCACAAGCTGCCCCTTTATTTCCATGTTTACAAGCCGAAGACCCTTTGATCTTGTCTTCGAGTTGTCTTTGACTGTGGTTGGGTTTGATTGGTTTACCATCACCAAGGGCTTGCCTTCAACTTTACTTAAAGTATTAAGTAGTTGAAGTTGCATTGCTCCTAGGCGAACCTCCTCTGGTTCTGATGGTTCGTCATCAGACCTGATCAAGGCTGTTAGTCTAGCCTTTTTCGGACAATCCCGCGCATTATGCGGTCCATCGCAAAGGAAACATCCTTTGATTATTTGCCCCTCCTTTCCATATTTTGGTGGTCGTTGATTATCTTCTCTTCGATTTTGATTTTGGTTATAATTGTGGGGTCTCGCTCCCCCACCTTTTCCGTCGTTATCCTCCATAATGGTGGGTTTTTGTGATCGCCTTTCATTATGATCGATCAAGCTTTCAGCAACAATGATGGCTGAGGACAGGTCTTGAACATTTCTTCGTTCAAGCTCGGTTCTTGCCCATGTTTGTAAGCCATCAATGAAGTATATGAGAGAGTCCTTTGGTGATAAGTCCGGAATTTCTAGCACAAGGGTAGTGAAATCTTTGACGTAGTCCTTGATGCTACCCTTTTGCTTTAGATTGCGAAGCCGGATCTTTGCTTCGTGTTCAGCATTTTCCGGATAAAATTGTTTCTTGATTTCTTTTATGAAATCAGTCCAGGTTTGTATGGTGCACGTACCTTTATCAATTTCCATGTGCTTTCGTCGCCACCATAAAGCTGCGGTCTCCTTCAAGTAAAGAGTCACCGTCTTTATCTTCTTGGTGTCATCGACAATATCGATGGCCTCAAAGTATTGCTCCATCTCCCAAAGAAAGTCATCCACAACTCTCGCCTCTCGTTTTCCAACGAACGGTGATGGTTTGGGGATGTCTACCTTTGTAGAGGCATGGATTATGTTGTCACCTCTAGTTGCTAGTGCACGCTTGCAAACACTTAGTTCGGTTTGCAAGTCTTTGATTTCTCTCTCAAAGTTGGCTTTGAGTTGACCTAACTCCCTTGTGAATGCCTCTTCCATCTCCTTCTTTATCAAGGAGAGGGCGAGTTTGAGATCGCTTCTCATTTCATTGAAGTCATTGCCTAACGACTCAACATGTTGCAAAGAGTCGTAGGTGTGTGTTTTGAAGATATCGACTTCGGCCTTGAATTCATCGATTTCATCTTTGAACTCGGACAATGCTGTCTCGACGTCTTCAACTCTTTTGTCCATGCTTGCAACCAAGTCTTTAGACATGCTTCGAGTCCTCTTGTCACCTTTACGAGTATCCTCCCGCCCACGGGTCTCGTCACCGGCAACGCTTGCGACTACAACCTTTTCTAGATTAGATGCCATCCCAATGAATCGACGCGGCTCTGATACCACTTGTCACGGACTGATTTGTTTAGTTCACGTGCGGCACTTAGATTCGTTCTAAGTCAACCTTCTTGATCTCAAATGAATGGTTTATGCAGCGGAAGTCTTTGTAGGGGAACGTTGGATTTGTAGTATGCAGGTAGAATGCTCGTGATGTGTATTACAACACAAGTATTAAGCTTGTATTACGAGTACAAGGTTTTAAGTTACAAGAAACTTAGGTGTGTGCAAATGAGGCACCACCAACCTATTTATACTAGTTACATGGATTCTAGATTGTTCTATATCTAGATGCACGTATACAATATTTTATATGTGTACTAGAAATATCTAGCACTAGATATTTCCATAGAACTATCTAGCTTCTTTCATAATCTTTCCATGGCTTGAACATGATAGTGTTTTCTAGAGATTTCCGGGATCCTTTAGGGCTGCACTTGTTAGTTCTTCATGACATCCCTTTGAGCCACGTTTTCTAGTCTTTTGCCAGATATTCTAGAGCCTTCCAATGCTGCCATGTTGCTGCAGAATTGTGTGGGTTGTTCCGGAGTCTTTCGGGCAGCCTTGTATGCTTCGAAAGGGCCCCTAATCGCTTAAAAGTAAGGGGTTGCGATCTGCATTTTGGCGGGTCGTGACACTATGTATACTAGCCTTATGTACTGTAATTCCTTGGAGCTTCTAAATATAATATACACCCTAATCGTTGTACAGTGCACGTAAGGCACACCGAGCGAATCACTTTAAAACTTCATTCTCATTCTGCTTGATTGTTACTTGTGTGATTGTGTGTGCATTCGATACTAACACTCGTCGCAAATCCAAGATCGCTTGGCTGTTTTAGTTTCTGTGCACGTTTGTAATGGAATTTGTGACACATATTTATAATCGACATTAGAATATTTAGCGGTGAAACTTGGCATATTCAGTCACTTTTGTAGCGTGTCTCGTACCCAAAATACCTCATTTATTGTGTAACAATGCATCATTGCGTCTCTATATTCATTCATTGTAACTTAACTTTCTTAAATTAGTTCTCTACGTTTGCAGGAATACGAGGTTGATTTTTACATGAACGGACATGATCATTGCCTTGAGCACGTCTCATGCCAAGATAGGTACATACATGTGTACATCCTCAATCGTTTTTTGACATCAAATCTAAAAGTTGACAACTTTGTGACACTTTGGTGATTGAATAAGTCGTTGTAGTCGCTAGTTTGTGCTAATTTGATTTAGTCGCTATCCAATCATAAAAATGCAACAGTTTTTTTCCTTCTTAATGATCAGTTTTCTAGCAGTGAATATTCAAGGGTTTGATTTAGCAATGTGGTTATTTTCTAATCCTTTAAAAAACCTCTGTAATGTAACGTTTGCAATGAATTACAAAAGCTTGAATTACATTGCAAATGTGAATAACAAATTCCCCTTGGAGTTTTTTGACGGAGGTTATAATATTTTTACGGGATTTAATTCACAACTCTATAAAGAATTTCTTTCCAATGATATCAAAGGCAACTTTGGTAGAAGAAAGATCATTTATATTAATAGAAAATTTAAAAATATATATATGTTAATATTCGCTTTTATAAATTTGTTGTACACGTAAAAATAAATGGTCTTACTGGTTTGACCATATTGCATGTTTGGTCTCTAGATTTTAGAATTTACAAAGTTAGTTCAAACTTTTGTGTATGTGTTGTATGAAAATTGCAGTAAAATACGCTTCTTGACAAGCGGAGCTGGATCAAAGGCATGGCTAGAGGCGAACAAGCCGCACGAGAGTTGTGGTGTTAAGTTCTTCCATCATGGACAAGGATTCATGTCGATGAAATTAACCAGAAACACAGCTCGCTTCGTATTTTATGACGTTTTCGGTAAAGCTTTGCATCGATGGAAGACCTCGTTAAAGAAGCTTCATACATCGATTTAAATTTACAAACTACAATGATTTAGATAAAAATGTATATAATTTTTAGATGTTTTGTTTTGTAAACTCACAAAATCAAACCCTATATTTCACCAATGCTTCTGTTGTCTTCTTTGTCGATGATTCTATAAACACGAAGGCATTAATCTTTACCTAGAGCCATTTGAACAATCAAGAGCTCTGATATCAAATGATATAGGAGGAAGCGCAATCAAACGGCTCAAAGTAATCATTTTACTCAGAGGCTTGGAACCGAATGGTTCCAGCCAAAAGTCAATTGTCTCAAGAGTCTTACAAGGTGTTGTTGATAATTTTTTTTTTTTCAAAAAGCTCCTTATTACTATGACTTAGACAACATTAAATGTTAGACTTTGTTACACATAAATAGAAAACACATAAAAATCATCTAAAATAAATGAATTCAAACTTCAAATATCCTAAATCCATGACTTCTTCTCCGATCTTCCATCAAATCCGTGAGCAAAACTAGGTCGTCTTCAGTTTTGGTTGTTTGGGATGCTCCTACATCACCAATACAAAAGAATGTTCACAAATGTAAATAAATAACCCTCGTCCGTGCGTCTAATTAAATGAGTAAATTTTTTTTCTTCATGTTCATTTTTTATTAGTAAAAGAATATATACGCATCCTTCCTCTACAGGTCTATTTTAATGCATTAGTTTTTGTAGCGCATGTTAGTTATTAGCAGAGTAATAGATGGGTTGTTTGGTGGAGAACCGGAGGGGTTGGGTCTTGGTGGTAAGAGGTGTGCCTCTCAATCAAAAAATTAAGGCTTCTAGTATTGCACAATGTAGCAATAGAGAATTTATCATAGAAAAATTTATTTGGTTTTAAAGCATTGATCATATGCCCAGTTTAACCTTTTGACATAGATGCAAACGAAGACGGTCAGAGCAATCTAGGAAGATGAAATAATCATCATAACACTAACGATGTCCGAATAGTTTAATTTTTCTAGCGACATTGAACTAACTAGGAGATGTTAACAACCACCGAACTTGTTGATTAAAACGTAAAAATAACCAAAAACAGTACTGATCTTTATAAATTGTTTAGAGAATAAAAAATCCTAACAAACTCGATTACATACACTAAACCTACGAATCAATAGTCATCAGAGACTGACTCATCCAAATTATGATGTAAAGCATCCAAACATGCAGCAAGTGTTGCGAGCGGTAAATCAGTCAGAAGAAGATGAACATACATGAATGACGATGATGTTATATTCCGTTTATATACTCCAGATATCTCATCCGACCCATCCGGACAATCTAAGACCCGCGTGTTTCTTAGAGAGGAAATGGGTCTTGACCTTGAATCACTTGACCCTCTCCACATCTTCCATGATCAGCAATGGTTCTTGACCCAGTACAGCCCAATCACCATCAAATCCAGCCCATTATCATCTTGGCCATTTAAATCAACAAAACAAATGAAACCCTACTCTACTTTTAACATACTTCAATTTAAAGTCTGCTCCATGTCTTAAGTGAGTTTAAACCTAACATCATTTGATAAGAGACATACGTCTTGTCCACTAAGCTAGTTTGAAAAAATGGCAGTTTTGGATGATCGATTAAATCGATGTAAATACGTGTAGATCTTGTTTAGTACAAGATTAAATGGGCAGTTTTTGGTTTAATTTGTGATTAGAATATGGACTTGAGTGTTCATCTAGAATTAGAGAGGAAAACAAGTTGTGCTCTTAATCACACAAAATCTAGAAACTTTTGCTGGCGTGAAATCTTCTCAAAAACAGTGAGAAGATGTATCAATTCAGCAGATGCGGTCTCAAGCGTGTGGCCATCTCTGGGAATACACACTCTTTTGATTGTTGTACCATGGGAGGCAGACGAGATCTCCCAGGGATATTTAAAATTTGTTTTAAGATATCCATATTGAAACGAATCGTTAGTCACAACCATCAACTACTAGTTTGTTCGTTCTTGCATCCAATGATACTTCAACATGACATTGTTGAAGAACGCGTTGAAGACTTAAGTTTGAATCTATTTACGTTTTGTAATGATAATTTAAGATGTTTTCAATTCGTTTATTAAAAAATTTCCCTAACTTATAGAGAGAAAATCTTTACTAATTTATTATTTATTCTAATGAAAAAGAACCACATTTCTACGTTCTTCAAATAAAATTGTATTAGATTGCTGATACAATCTCAAAACCTTATTACCAAAGATTTGTAGGTTTCATGATCTGTTAAAGTAAAGATTATTTGGGATTTTCTCATTAAAGTGTTGTAAATATTTTGGAAAATAACATGTGTAGTTGAAACGTTTTGTTTGGATCTTGTAAAGATTTAAACACAATCTAAATTCCAAAGACAATGTTATAAAACAATTGTATGTTTGATTTGACCATTTAGTTATAAAACATTTTCGTTGCATGTTTAATTTTCTAACATGCATCTCACGACCGGATATTTTTCTGTAAAACCATAATTCTAACATTTTTATAAAAACAATTGTTTTAAATGTTTAATCTTCTAACATGCGTGTTAGATATGATTAAAACAATATGCTTTTAAAATGTTTCATATTTCTAACAAATTACAAGGCGTAAACTTTTTGAACAACTAATTGGAATGAAAAAGAAAAGGAGATCGACATAGTGTTACGTATACGTAAGACTCTTCATTCTCGTATTTATGTTCAACATATATGTAACAAAACTTAAATAACCTTTTAACAACTAAAATAACAAAAAAATTATGAATTATTTTATTGGTTTTCACATAACTATTGGTTTTCTCAGGAACTCTCCCCTACATTTAACTTCTTGGGTGCTAAATTATAATAACCGAAAAAAAAGATAAAGTAAAATAATAATAATAAAATAAAAATGGATGTGAATATAAATTACACAGACAATATTAATACAATTTCGGAAAATAATAAATATATATAAAGCAAAAAGGAATCAAGGCATATGGATCCACTTGACTAGGTTTTTCAATTTTGACCTATTCTTCTTATTTTGAGCAACCTGACGACCCCAAATCCTCCTCTTCCGTGATGTTCATCCGCTCCAACGAACTCTCAACGAATTTCGCGAAGCGGAGGTAGTGGAAACCATGTTTCAAATCGGTTTATTTATACCATCAAATCCCATTCGCATCTCACCGTAACCATCATCGTTTTTGCCTTTATCTTGCTATTCAAGCTCACCTTCTCGGATGTTAATGCAGACACATAATTGTATATTAATAAAGAAATATATATCTTGTGGTAACTAAATTCACAAAACCAAACCTCACTTTTGATAGGTTACTTAAACATTTATTAATGTGTAGGAGACGTCATTATGGTGAGTAAAGTAAGGTTAGAAAATCCTAGAACTAGTAGATGGGACTAATAGGTTAAGACATTTGTATTTGTATTAATAAATTTGACCACCAGATGTGGGAATTATTGTTATTATAAAACAAATAATGATTAAGTAGACCAAATATCTTCGTTCCATCATAAATTATCAACGAACAAGGTGACCAAATTATGTAGTAACTGATATGATGAAGTTAAAACATAGGTGTCGGTACAACCTGAGGACAACTCGACCTTATTTACTTTTGCTTTGCGCTAAGGTACGGATTTCCGACTCATGTCTAATATCTGATTCCCGTCCATCCCTAGTTTTGATTCATGTCATACGTATCTAGTTTGTTTTTGATTCTGCTATAAGTAGCTAGACTACTTTATATTTCTGAAATTTGCTACCCGAGCTCTCCCTATCTTGGGGGTGACCAAGACGCGTTATTGCGGCATCAATAACGTGGCACCAACCGTGACGGTGAGCTGAGATCACGGTGTCTCTAAAAGAGGACTTTGAAATTATATTGGCCGTCTTGTTATATTATTATTTCCTCAGAGGCGTATGGATCAATCCTAGGTTAGTCCTGTTATTTCCTGATGGATGGTTTTATACCACTTCATTTAGGACTCTGGTGAATGGTTGTATGTCTGCCCATACTCCATTTCACATTGGTTCATGAGCTCGCTACCTGTATACCCTCTGTTCGGTTATGATATGATATGATTATTAGCTAGGGTTATGTTCTGTTTGATATATACATTATGCTATCATCTTCTCTACAATCTGTTTATTTTTGTTAATTGCTTTTCCGTTCACTGAGCGTTATGCTCAGGCATGCTTTTGTTTTCATACACGTCAGGTCAGCAGGGTCATCCGGGAGGGGAGTGAAGAGTGAAAATCTGGATAATGAAGACTTCTATTTTATTATTAATGTAACAAACCTTGATTGGGTTTTAGACTAATGTTTTATTTTCTAGAATTTAGACTTTTAATCATTATTAACTATAGAATTGTGTTTTGGATTTTGATTACCGTGATAGTGACACGTCAGCCTTGTCGGGTTGGGGTGTTACATAAATATAGTTCCACCAACTTTTTAACATCAAATAACTTATATACACACATTATATTGAATACATTTAATAATGATGAAATTATATTTTTACATTAGTTTTTATGATTTTAAAGAGGGTATAATTGTTTTTTATGAATTTAACTATCTTAATTATTTTTTATACACGTCTCAATTATATAATAATAACTAATGACTTTTAAACCACATTCCTCTATGATTTTATAAATGACTATAAATTTTTTGTACGTTAATAATTTTCTTTTAAATTAACTACACCATAAAACACAACTATTTATTCTCTTCAGTTTAAGTATGTTATTTCTATAATTTTTTTCTTTTTTTATTTTAATAATTTACATGTTGTGTTTTCAGTCGTATTACGTAGACACCTATCTATAGACATGTTCAAAAAAACCGGTTTGGGAACCGGTTAGGCCAAAAAAACCGAAACAGGTTTCCGGCCCAAAGTTTGGCCCAAACTGGTCCCGGCCCGGTCCTAACCGTCGGTTTCTCTATCGGTTCGAAGGTTCATATGTTGAAACCGGTTTCAAACTGACCCGGTTTCAAACCAGTTCTCAAACCGGTCCCAAACCAGTTCCCAAACCGGTTCACCAAATCGGTTCTCAAACCGGTTTTAAAAAAACTAGCCGTTATGTAACGGCTATATAACCATTTTTGATCGTTTTTTACTGTTTTTTGTGTTTTTTTTTACCATTATACCCACATTAAGCTAGTATAAATATGCATTGGATGTTTTGATTGAACCATAACAACTTAAAACGCTCTCTATTCTCAAAAACACTCTCTATTCTAAAAAACGCTCAATACTCTCGTTCAATTAAAAAAAACTCTCAGTATTCTCGTTCAAATTAAAAAACTCTCAGTACTCTCGTTCATTTCAAAATGGCTTCATCAAGTGCTCAATCATCCGTTGGTTGTGATGAGTCTTCAAACAACATGGTGGTAGCAATCGTTCCTACGAATAGGAACCTCAAAATATGGTGCAATTACGATTTATGTCAAATGGCTAGCGGTCCAAACAAAGCTCGTTGCAAGTTTTGTCATAAGTTTTTCAAAAAAGATGCAAATACAACTTTGAAAAACCACATTACGAATAAATATTGTAAGGAGTTGAAAGGTGAACCGTCTCACGGTCAAGCTTCAATGACAAACGAAGGAAATGTTTGGGCTTATAACGTTGATGCGGTTCAGGAGCAAATAACGCATTTTGTAATTCAAGAAAGCTTGTCATTCAAACATTTCAACAACGAACGATTGACTTGACTCATTCAACAAACTCTCCAACTACTTTACACCAATGTTAGTCGTGCTACTCTTCGAAGTGATTTTTAAAAATGCGGAAAAAGGCTAAAAATGAATTAATATCTTATTTTGAAAATTTACAAACCAGTGTTAACTTAACTAGTGATGTTTGGTCGACTCCTCACGGTTCACCGGACTCGTACATTTATGTCACCGCCCATTGGGTTGAACCAGATTAGTGGCAAATGATGAAACGTATGATTGCGTTTGAATTGTTTGCTTATCCTCACATCGGTCAAAATATTTTTTATCTTATTGATAAAGTTATTAAAACATATAAACTGGAAAACAAAATCTTATCAATATCTTTTGATAACGCGTCAAATAATACGCCTGCGATAGAACATCTAAAATTAAAATATGAACAAATTTGTGACGGCGTGTTTTTTCATAGTCGATGTGTTGCGCACATCATAAACTTAGCCGTTCAAGACGGTTTAAAAACTATTGAAATAGTAAAAGATAGTTTTAAAAGAATGTTACGTGACATTTTTAACAGTAACCAAAGATATAGTAGGTAACGCAAGTTTTGTAAAGACGCAAATTCCAAATGTTTAGGTCTGAATTGGGACGTACCTACAAGATGGAATTTGACTTGTAACATGTTTGAAAAGGCTATTGGGCAAAAAGAAAGTTTAATAGCCTTTCACAATACTTTGGTGAGTTGTGAAAAGGCTTCGACTTACCATCCATCGGGTTGGGCTATTATTAAAGAAATAACCAAAATGCTTAACGTTTTTAAAACCGCAACTACTTGTCTTTCTGGAGTTTATTATCCAATGAGTCCATTAGTACTTCATCAAATTTACTTAATGACTTCAAAAGTAAATGAGTTGTCGTTTAAGGGTAGACCTTATTCGGATATGATACCACCAATGCAAGAAAATTTTAAAAATATTTTAAAGAAATGCTTCCGGTTATTACATGTACCGTTTCCTTAAACCCTTGCTTAAATACGTCGGGGGTTGGAATTTTACTTGATAAAATTACTTTTAATTTGGATTTAGAAAAAGAAAACCCATATTATGGTCAATGTGTAAAAGCTTATTTTAACGCACATTTAGGCCAAATATTTGATGTTTATTTAGCAAAATATGGTGAAACATCAAACATACATGATTCTATGAGGCATACGGCACATGACGAAGGTTCAAGTGATCCAATGCTTGCTTTGTATAATACTTTAAGAGATGAATATAATAAACGTCAACGTGGTAACACTCCGAGTAGTGAACTCGGAAGGTATGGTGGAACAAACTTTTTATCCATCATGACTCCATAAGATTTTAAAAATTTTGCTTTGTTGGCTTGGAGGAAAGGTAAGAAAGATCAATTTCCCATCCTATCCACCATGGCTCGAGATTTACTAACCGTCCAAGCTTCCATGGTAGCTTCGGAATCTGCTTTTTATGTTAGTGGTAGGATTATATCAATACTAAGAACCCAACTCACTCCCGAAGCAGTTGAAATGTGTATTTGCTTGAAGGATTATTTGGATGCAGCTGAAAGAATACAAGACAAATGCTCACTTGAAGAAGAATTAAAATATGAAGCTGAAATATATGAAGATGAAGTAGACGGTGCATTGGCACCCGGAATGATCGATGATGAAGCGACATATGATGAGTACCTTCGTAATAGCTCGGGTTCTGGTGGCGAAGAATAAAGTATCCAAATATGCAACAAACGAACGGAGAACGACTAGCCTAAATGTTTAGTTTTTAAAATTTTACGTCGTTTGAATTGTTTATATGTTTTGAATAGTATCTTTATTTTATATTTTATGTAATCTTTGATTTTTAAGAGTTAAATTATTGAATAACTTTAATTTTAAGCCTTTTGTAATGTTTTATGTTTTAATATTTATAAATAATTTATATAAATGTGTTTTATGATAAAAACAAATAATCCTATTTAATTTTTCATGTATCATAAATGAATTACTTTGGATTTACCCTAAATGTATCATATTTACCCTAAATGTATTTATAATTAATTACTTTGGATTTAAAAAAAAAAACCGATCCGGTTTGGGCTCGAACCGGTTTTCAAACCGGCCCGTACCGGTTTGATAGATCTGAAACTTCTACCTTTGAAACCGGTTTAGGAACCGCACCGGTTTGGGCTCAAACCGGTTGAGAAGAAACGGTTCAAACCGGACCGGTTTGAAAACCGAACTGATTTGGCCCTAAAAACTGGTTTGTACACCTCTACCTATCTAGGTATGTGTGTGTATATAAACCAAATTAAAGTTAAATTTTTTAAGGCATAACTTGTATGAAAAAAAATCCAGACTAGAAGACCTAGACATGAGCGGGGAAAAAAATACATTACATGACCATTGGCGGGTTTTTAAATAATCACTCAACGCAAACAATATTCACCTTGTGATTTCTATTTACATATACTAAATAAAAAAGAAATGACCACAACAACTATTTCATTAGGTAACCTCGTTAATTCGAACACTACTTAAATCTCCAATTTTTAAAATTCAATTTAGTCTCTAAGCCAATTAGAAAAGGGAAAATTTCCAAAATGTCCCTTTAACCTTTTTGTTTCCTGATCAAAACGCTCATTTGACCAGCCACTTCTTCAGAATATCTCCTCGACTACGGTTGATCGACCATACACTAATGGTCAACGTGTTCGAACGACTACATTAATGGTCGTCCGAACTTAAACTTGTTCGGTCGACTATAAGTATGGTCAGTCGGCTATAAGTCGGTCCTGTTCCTGATGAAGACCAACACGGTTGCGACTCTCATGTTAGGCACATGGCGGCATCTTGACCGCTAATCATACAGTCATTCAATCATAGTTGTGTGGTCGATCGACCGTAGTCGGGTGAGCATTTTAAGAGAGTGGCTGGTTATTGAGGCATTTTGAGTAACAATAGAGTTAAAGGGATGAGAATTTTCCCATTAGAAAAACCCAAAATCACGAATTAGAATTTGATTCAAATGAGTTAAACATAAATTTCATTCTTTCAAGTTAGTTTTACATGTTATTGTATTTGATCTCAACAATAAAGTGTCCTAATCAACAATTCCATTTCAAGGATCTTTAATTATTTAATTATTTGGACGAAGGTTCCCAGAAATTTCTCACAAGCTTGGCTTGTACTGTACATGGAATGAAATATTCGCATAATAATATACTGAAAATACATACATTATTGATGGATGAACCACATGTAGAAATCAACTTTATTTTTGACCACATGATCTTCATACGTTTCAACTTAAAGAGCCTAGTGTCACGACCTGCCTAAAATCAAATCGTGTATCTCGAATTCCGGAAGTTTCCGGAATCATACGGAGGCATATAGGGCTGTCCGGAAGTCTCCGGAACAGCCTAAAACGTGTTGGACCTTGAAGGAACACAAGTGGGTATCCAAAACAACCTTGAATCATCAAGAATGATCAAGATATTCACTTGGAAATATCTAGGAGTTGGGTTCTCATGAAAGGTCTAGAATGACCTTCAAAGATCTATCAAAATATCATATAAATATTGTATTATTAGAAAACTCTAGATCAAGAATGATCTAGATACATGAGACTAGTATAAATAGGTGATGAAGTCCTCATTTGTAGGTACCCAAAATCCATACAAGTCTAGTGTAAAGTACTTGTAAAGCACACTTGTAAACTACCTTGTGAGCAATACAAAGACATTTGTATTACAAGCTTGCAAACGCTTCCGCATTGTAACTTTAATTGTTACTTCGTTTGGGTCACAAAGGCTGAACTTAGAAGGATTCTAAGTGCCGCACGAGAGTCGAATAAATCACTCCGTGACAAGTGGTATCAGAGCCAGGTTGGTTCATTTGGGATGGCAACCGAAGCAAGCAAACTTGCAGCTGCTGAAGATAAGCATGGTCGAGATGAATCCCAAAAGGGATCAAAGAAAGAACGAGGTATGTCCAAGGACCTTACCTTGGAAAAGCAAGTTAATGACATGGAGACAGGCCTTGTTGAAGTGGGTTCACAAGTTGACCTGTGTCTCCAACGATTGGACGTATTAGAAGAAGACTTCAATGAGCTCCGAGAAGGACTCAAGGCTGCTATGGAATTACTTCGAGATGAAGTAAAGCTAATGATCAAAGACGCAATTGGAGACGCTACGACTAAGCTGCGAAAAGAGATGGATGATCTATCTAATGACATGCATCGCAGCCTACTTGGCATGGAAGCCAAAATAAACGATTGCAACAAAGCCATGATCACAACAGGAGGGAACGTTGTGAACCTGACATCGAGAGTTGAAATTCCCAAACCATCACCGTTTATGGGCAAACGAGAAGCTCGAGCGGTTGATGACTTTATCTGGGAAATGGAGCAGTACCTAGGAGGGGTACAAGTCTTCGATGACGTCACCAAAATAAAGACAGCAACGATGTATTTGAAAGATACGGCAGCGCTGTGGTGGAGACGTCGAAGCATGGATATCGAACGAGGTACGTGTACAATCAAAACTTGGGCTGGATTTGTTCAAGAACTCAAACGACAATTTTATCCGGTAAATGCTGAACACGAAGCGAGAAGTCGACTTCGTAAGCTCAAACAAACCGGGACCATCAAGGACTATGTCAAAGAGTTTACAACACTTGTCCTTGAGATCCCGAACTTATCGGATAAAGACTCCCTCTTCTACTTCCTCGATGGTCTGCAATCATGGGCCAAGATAGAACTAGAGCGAAGAAATGTTCAAGATCTTGCTTCAGCAATCGCAATAGCTGAAAGCTTGATCGACATTAAAGAAAAACGACCATATAGGCCCATGAATGAGGAATGTGATGAGGAGAAAGGTGGGGGAGTTAAGCCCAATTATGATCGGAGGGTGGAACCAAGGAAACCACCACGATACGACAACGAAAAGCGCACTCCAAAATCTTGCTTCATATGCGATGGACCGCATAATGCTCGGGATTGCCCTAAGAAACAAAGTTTGCAAGCCATGGTGGTGAGGAATGATGATGCATCCCACGAAGACAAGGAGGTTCGTCTCGGGGCAATGCAACTACAAGTTCTAAACGCGTTAACGGCACATGAAGGGAAGCCGTTAAAGTTGGCTGAGTCGCACCCCACAGAGAGACAGGGCAACATCACGAACACGGAGACAAAAGGACTTCGGTTTGTGAACATAGAAGTGAATGGACGACTTTCAAAGGCACTGGTCGATACCGGAGCAAGTCATAACTTTATCACACGTGAAGAGGCAAAAAGACTTGGTTTAAGAATCTCCACACGTGATGGATTTCTTAAAAACGCCAATGGTGACACAAAACCGATCGAGGGAATGTCATGGGCTGTCAGGACTAAGATCGGGACATGGCAAGGTAAACTCGATTTCTCGATAGCATCATTGGGCGACTACAAGATAGTGCTCGGGATGGACTTTTTCAGAAAAGCAAAAGCCGTTCCAGCAACTTTTCTGAACACCTTGTACATCTTCAAGGGTGATCAAGTGCACACTGCGATGCTGGAGTCAAGCACCAGCCAAAAAGGGAAAATGCTATCTGTCTTGCGACTCGCAAGAACATGCCGAGGGAAACCCAAGAAACACGACGAGGACGTCGTGGGTTTAGGTGGGGGAGAATGTCACGACCTGCCTAAAATCAAATCGTGTATCTCGAATTCCGGAAGTTTCCGGAATCATACGGAGGCATATAGGGCTGTCCGGAAGTCTCCGGAACAGCCTAAAACGTGTTGGACCTTGAAGGAACACAAGTGGGTATCCAAAACAACCTTGAATCATCAAGAATGATCAAGATATTCACTTGGAAATATCTAGGAGTTGGGTTCTCATGAAAGGTCTAGAATGACCTTCAAAGATCTATCAAAATATCATATAAATATTGTATTATTAGAAAACTCTAGATCAAGAATGATCTAGATACATGAGACTAGTATAAATAGGTGATGAAGTCCTCATTTGTAGGTACCCAAAATCCATACAAGTCTAGTGTAAAGTACTTGTAAAGCACACTTGTAAACTACCTTGTGAGCAATACAAAGACATTTGTATTACAAGCTTGCAAACGCTTCCGCATTGTAACTTTAATTGTTACTTCGTTTGGGTCACAAAGGCTGAACTTAGAAGGATTCTAAGTGCCGCACGAGAGTCGAATAAATCACTCCGTGACACTAGGGTTTCAAACTAAATAAATATAGGTATTTATATCTTTATTCTTTCAACCAATAACAGGTACAAAATTTAATGTATGAATGTTGTGTTTACCAACACACATTAAAATGCGAGATTAAATGGGTTGTGGTTATGAATGGACCTATAATTAAGTGAATAAACGATTAATCTGAATGATTCAACACATTTAATATGTTTATGACATGAATAACATGTTTAACTAATCATGTACTTTTAAATGGGTTAATTATTCGGTACAACATGTCTAAAACTTAATTATAGAAATGATGATGTGTTATAATTTTATAAACAATTGAAAATTTCATAGTTAAATTCCCTTGCATCTTCTACTTATTATTTTTAAAAATGTTATGGATATTTTTAAGGACGTTTTAGATTCTAATTTTATAAAATTTTTATTCTGTTTTGTTAACTATTTCTCATTATTTGTTAATCATGATAAGTGAATCATATTGATAATCATTCTAAACATCATTAGAATTGGTGTTATTGTACCTGTTATATTAAATTATAATAAAATTAAATGTGTCGCATCATGTTACCTACTAATTAATCATGTTTATGTTCGTTTGAAATAAATTATAATTTTAATTAAATATGTCGTATTTATTTCAATAGTCATGCTTAAAAAATTGTGTCGTACACCATGTTTTTAACACAATAGGACATGGTTTATTTTATTTTCCTACAAGTGCTAATCTAATTAGAGTGTGTCATTATGGTTTGATAAATATATTTTTATTATTATATAATATTATTGAATTTGTAAATGTTTTAAACTATTACTAAAATACCCGAAATTATCTTACTGACAGCAACTGACTTATAGGTTTGCTTGAATTCCACTGGCCAGTGGTATTTTTTTGATAATTTTATACTTGTTTCAAAAATGCAATTTGTTGTATTATTGCTTTATTATTTTTTTTTCTATTTTGTCCTTTATTAATCATAACATTATCAAGATACGATACACAAACTGTCATTTTTGTAAGTATTATCTTTTAAATTGATCTTTAATCAAGTGGAGAAATGTATTATTTTTCAACAACAGTATATATAAATCCCCTCATATATGCATGCTTCATGCTTGACCCCCACATCTCTCTCTTCACTTCCCATCTAATAAACGATGGCTACCAAGTCCCCCACCGTTCATCTGCTTCTATACATGGTGGCAACGGTGGCGGTTATGGCGGTGGCTGAGCTTCAACGCTTTGAGCATCCGATGAAAGCCGACGGATCTCTCAGATTTCTGGTCGTCGGAGATTGGGGTAGAAAGGGACTCTACAACCAATCAAACGTTGCTTATCAGGTAATATTACTTAATTATCTTAATCTCACAGCTAATTGTGTTAAAAGAGTTCAAAACTTAACACGACATTTTTGTAATTAGTTTGCATTCATATTTGTTTGCATCATATTAGTAAATCAATTAATAATTGACTATGTTGATTTACATTCATCATGACATATTCATCTTTACAAAGGTTAATTTAATACAGTTTTTGTGAAAATAATATTGCCATTGTGGTTTGCTTACATACACACTAAATTATGTGCTCCTCTGAGAACATATAAGATCTATTGTTGATCATAATGTGTTGAGTATAAATAAAAGTCTGATCTCAAATACCACAAATATGTTTTTAACGTTTTGGTTATTGACAAAAGATAAACTTCATAATTAAACATGTTTGTCTGGGACAAACTACAAACATCCTAGGAAGTATCTACTTGGGTAACCAAAAACAAAGTTGTCGCGTTCTCATTGAACACAAAAATAATATAGTTGTATTCGAGGTGGATTGTTATAAATGCTATCGAAATTATTGTTAAAAAGTTCAGATCTAACATAGATTTTTTTTAACAAAGCTTAAATAAAAGATGAACACACCCACATATTATAAACTACTCAAGTAACTTTACTAATATAATAATAATAATAATAATAATAATAATAATAATAATAATAATAAATAATAATAATAATAATAATAATAATAATAATATAATATCTGACCTTTCTTTGTGAGAAGACAATGATTATAAACTTTTGAAGATTTAACCCTAGAAATATGAAAAATGGAGTTGCGATGGAAGAAATTTACGAGAGTGATTTAGTGAATAGAGAGCCTCCATTTTTTCTTATCTTTTTTTATTTTTTATTTTTATTTTTTATTTTTTTTAATGAAGGCTCCCTCATGAAATGAGCCTTTATCTAGGTCAAATTCAAATTACAACATTAGCCCCTCTACTCCTCTTCACGACTTTCAATTAGCACAATCCCTTAGTAGCTCTTCACATAAGCTCCTCGCACTTTAGTACAACGTCGCCTTTAGCCCCTCATCTTATGGACACCTAAAACAAAACCATTTTAACATTTAGTACAAAAACTTGATTCTTGTTTAATCAACCCAAGCTTTAACAACGTAGTTAACTACTCTTGCTTTGTTTGACATAAACCTATTCGATTCAATGTTGATTTTCTAAGACAGTAGCTGTGATATCTTAAACAAATCTATCTATTATAATAAAAAAAAAAATTTAAGTAAACATTTGTCATAATTTTAGAACTTTTGATTCTAATTTTTCTGTTTCATTCTCTTACTAAATGATTACATTAACAACTAATATTATCATTTAATTTTTTTAAGATTAATTTGTAATAAATTAAGAAAAATATATATTTGTAAATGTAATCTCTAAAGAAATAAAATTTATATGAAATAAGAACTTTTTCTAAAACATTAAACTTTCTTAAAAGTACATAATATTTTTTAATCGATTTTTTAAATTAAAATTTTTATAAATCAAAATAGCTAAAATTTTGAATTATAAAAGGGAATTTTAAAAATGATATTTTTTAAAACATTTTGTTTTGAAACAAACTATTTAATCTTTATTTGAAAATAACATAAAAAGTTTTATAACAAAAGTTTAAAAAAATAATATCATTTTTATTACTTATAGTCATCTCTTGTATTTAATCAATCATATCTTATATAAAAATATTGTTTAATAATTAATAATTTTGTCATTATTAAATATTTAATTTTTTTTATTCGATCAATGTAATACACGAGACAGCGACCTAATCTTTTATCAATCACGAGCATAATAGGTGTTAGGTAATGAGATATTCTCGCTTTATATACCATCATGTTTTGAATATCGCGAGTCAAATGAGAAGTGAACTACCCACCTAAGGCTGCTTTAAGTGTCTTCTGGAAAGTCAAAATTCTTCACCAAGGAATAAAGTAACTTTGTAAAGTTGCTTTAAATACATTATTTAAAGTTATCTATTATTTAACTATGTCTAAAATAACATCCTTGTGTTACGACATCTTCCTACTTTAATAAAATTATAAATATAGGTGTCACGTGTCAGCATCACATTTATTTATATCTCCTATTAAATAACCACATTATACTAATAATATTATCTATTTATTTTTATATTATAATTAGTTTTTTAATAAATTAAGAAAGAGAACTTTTTATTAATGTTATTTCTACAGAGATATTTTTTTATAAAAAGATTTTTTTTTAAAAGATCAAACTATTTTTACGCAATATTTTAAAATTAGTTTTTTTAAAGTAAATTTTTTATAAAATAAAAATAACTAAAATAGGGAGTTATAGTAAGAAAATTTTTAAAAATAAAAAATTTTTAAAACGTTATTTTAAAACAAAAATTTTAATTTATCTTTGAAAAAAACAAAAAAAAAACTAAAAAGTTCATATTATTGTTTATACTTATAGTTATTACTCATAAATAATTTCAATCATATCACGTTTTAGTCTATCGTTTTATAATTAATAATGTTTATTCTATTTAATATTTTATTTATTTAACCCGTGTAATGTACGGACTTACTAAAACTAGTCTTTTCTATATAAATGATGTCACCATTCAAATCATGTTAGACTCATTATATGGTTAAAATAAGTAGATTTATGAGTTTTCTTAATAAAAATGATTTAACCATATTACGTATTCTTGAGGTCCTATCATGACGCGTCATGGTTAAACTGCTTTATAAATAAAAGAGATAAAAGGAAATAGTTGAACTTAGCTATAATATCATTATTAATAATAAAGTTAATTACATGAAAGGTCCCTTTGGTTAGGTCTGTTTACACTTTCGGTCCCCAGGTTTGAAAACTACAAGGTCGGTCCACAGGTTTGACAAAACGTAACACAAAAGGCCCCCGTTGTAGATGACAGTTATCTTTTTCCGTTAAGTCCTCGTAAAATGACTAAAATATTTATATATTTATTAATTGTTTTGATATAAGATTCTAAAATACATGATATGTACATACATTATTCAGATGGGCAAGGTGGGGGAGAAAATGGATGTCGAGTTCATCATTTCCACGGGTGACAACTTCTACGACGATGGTTTGGTTGATGTGGAAGATCCTGCATTTTATGACTCGTTTACAAATATATACACTGCCCCGAGCTTACAGAAACAATGGTATGCGGGTACGTAGTTCAGTTCTAAACCTATATAATTTATATATTTTTTATTGTCAAAAGTAAAAATACTAATTAACTTAGATTTGATTTTTATATAGTGTTGGGGAACCATGACTACAGGGGTAATGTGTTGGCACAGTTAAGTCCAGCCCTCACACAAAGGGATGACAAATGGTTTTGCATGAGATCTTTTATTCTGCATGCTGGTACGTAGCTTATTTTACATTTTTTATAATTTGTTTATAAATGTTTATTTAATAACAATATATATATATATAATATATATATCCATATATAGTTTTTATGGGGTTTATTACACATGCAGGAAATGTTGAATTCTTCTTTGTGGATACGACACCTTTCCAAGACAAATATTTTACGGAGTCGGATCATACATATGATTGGAGAGGTGTGCTTCCAAGAGAACAATATCTTTCTAATCTTTTAAAGGTGAGAAATTAAAGTAAAACTTAATTATATTGTTCTCTAACATATAACAATTTAAACTGTTTAAAATAGTTAATACATTGGTAAGACAAACGTTAGTCTAAAACCGAATATCTTATGATTTGGGGCTATAATATAACAAGAATTTGTTCTTGACCACGTAATTTTCATGAGGAGTTGTCAGAAAATGATAATTTCATGGACAGATGACATCATATCATATTCTTTCGTGTGTAATTTTCATTGAGAAGTTGAGCACCACCCAAAAATGTGATTTTTCTACAGAAAGTAAGTACCTGAAAAGTTATTGTACTTTGTTTTGGATACGTGCCAGCTACTAATTTGGATAAACTTTAATAAAATTCTTTTTTAAAACTTGAGTGATTTTTAAAGTTACCCAAAAGGTGATTTACATCAATTACTTGATTACATTTGAAGTACCAACGGGTAAAATAGAGATTAAATTGATCCCGAAAGTAAGGTTAAATTACAATAAATTATTTATTAATTTTACATTAATCATTACTTCATTAATTAGTATATCTTGCGCTGAGCTAGCTTTATTTTGATTGACAGATTTATTAAATTTTGTCTGCAAAATTCACAGGAAGTAGTAAATTTTCACCATTAATTCAAATTATAATAAATATAAAAATAATTTCTCAAAGGTTTATCTACATCGTGTATAATTTAACAATAAAAGTTGAAAGGAAACACAAAAAGAAGCATAATTATGTTTTCATATTGGAATTAGCATTTATCATATCACTATACAGATTCAATAATTCGGGTGTGGTGATTCATGAAAATAAATTTACAACAGTCAAAAGTTTGTATCAAGTTTGTAATTTTTAAAAATCTAAAGATCAAACTTGTAATATGATTAAACTATAAAAACTATTTGTGCAGTTTTCTAATATTATTATAAATGAAAAGGTCTATATAATATTCTCTACAAATTTTCAATTTTGAATATTTATTTCTTCCATCTAGATATGAAAATGTTTAATTACACATATGCAGGATGTGGATGCAGCTTTAAAAGAATCAAAATCGAAATGGAAAATAGTGGTAGGTCATCATGCAATATTCAGTGCTGGTCACCATGGCAATACTCAAGAGCTTGTGGACAAACTTTTGCCCATTCTTATGGTATACTCATATTCATCATTGTCAATAATCAACTATTTACAAATTTTAATATTTAAAACTATTATTAACTGAATAATAATAACTCACATTAATAATTTTACTAGTAATGTTTCTAACTTTTAGATTTGCTATATGTTTTTTCATTTTGTTTATAATCATTATTGTGAGCGAAATTAAATGCAAATCAATAGTAAGTTTTTGATGATTACTTATTAAAATCATCAAATGCAAGTTAGAATTGTTATTAGTCAAATTGCTATTTAGATTTTTAGTGATCAACGAATAATGTTTGGATTATTATAATCTAATTTGCCACTATGAATAGACGAACAAGATTTTAATATAATGGTTTGAATTTGACCATACTAGTATCAACCGTAAAATGTAAGCGTGTAAAACGGGTTGGGTTGGGGTGGGTCGGACGAAAAAATGAGTTTAAATCAAAATATGTAACTATGAATCTCAAAAGGGTATTATGTCAGGTTAAGCTAATAATGGTTAGTTAATAGCTCTTTTTAAATACAATTTGGATGAGTGAATGGCCTTTAATTCATTTGACCCATTGAATTATATACATTTAACTATATTTCTATCTTAAGAACCTCAATCATTATTGATAAAATATGACATAAATTGACTTATTTGCAGTAAATTGATCACCGTCTAATACCAGTGTCTTTTGAATGTAAAAGTTGTGAGCTTGACATTGTCCTAAAAATGTATATTTAATATCATGTTCAGGAAAATAAGGTGAATCTATACATAAATGGGCATGACCATTGCTTGCAGCATATCAGTCATTCAAAGAGGTAAACTCATATGTTTCCTATTTATTTACATTCTTTGGACTATAAACTATTACTTTGACTTATAAATGATTAAAAACACTATCTGCACGCGCAGTCAGATTCAGTTTCTAACGAGTGGAGCCGGCTCTAAGGCATGGCGTGGCGATATCAGTCAATGGAACGTTAATGAAATGAAGTTCTTTTACGACGGGCAGGGTTTCATGGCTGCAGAAGTAACTGAAGATGAAGTTCATGTGACATTTTATGATATTTTTGGCAACATACTACACAAGTGGAGTGGCTCTGGATTCACACATAGTGCAATGTAAATCTTATGATATGAATCTTATTAATTATCAGCAATCACCCAAACCGTGTCGATCTTTAGCATGTGTGCATGATCGAAGTTTATGTTATGCGCTAGAATGATGAGGTTCGTATAGTAACTTGATATGGATTTGTATGGTGTTGCAATTGAATCTTGGTGATAACAGATTTGTTACCTTTAATGTTACCTTTTTCTGTATTTAATAATCTAATTCTGTTTAAGTTTTAAGTTATGAGTAATTCTAGTTTATGTTATTTTCAAATAAAGGGATCTATGGAGTTAATGTTTGCAACTTAATTTATGACTGAGAACTGTCATCGACGAGTATGGGATAATCTATTCAAACATAGTATAAGTTTTTTTAAATTTATATAAATAATCGTTACCGTAATGTTAATCTATACACATATAGATAAGTGCATTTGACATATGTGTATAGTTATGACAATAACCAAGTATCGATCTACGGATACGATAGCTCAACGAATAACAACCCTCGTCATTATTTAGCCTTTCGATTAAGATTGTTGATTGATAAGATATAAAGATAAAAATACAAGTAATTGGTTAAAACAATAATCAGATATGAAGTATTCACTTGGACTTAGAATCCACTTAGTTAATAATAATAATGAATATGTGATCTTGACGCTTATAAACAGTTGTATGCTAGAGTTTGAGGTTTCATTCCCTAGTTAATATGATGGTCACATGCTGACCACCTCAAACATTTTTGTTAAGATTGCCAAAAAAAATATCCTAGACACTTGATCGCCGATGTTAACATAAAAAAAGTTATCTAATTGGTTTTAAAAGAGAATTCGTATATATTCCTCTAAACTTTCTTATTAGTATATATACTCAACCAAACTTTCGAATATCATATATACACGATTATAATAAAATTCTAACTTTACCTTGCTAATCTAAAACTAAAAATCACCCCACAATGTCATCTTCTCTAGCCTTAAACATCATTGCCATTTCATTCTTGCTCACCCTTAATTTCATAGTTTAACAGGCTTCATCTTCCTTCGATGAGCGATTAATGGTTCACGTAGTTCAAATGAGTCGTATGGTTAGCACGAAGATGCACATCTTATACTTGTAAGCTCTGATGCTTGAGTCAAAGCTCGTCAATGAAGCAACACTAGAGATGATGTGGGAGCCTAATTGGGGGTCAAATTTGTTGATCTGTTGAGACATGTATGGCTTGAGGCAGTTGATTAGGCCTTAGGGCGAATCGGAGGAGTTTTCGTGTACATATAGAATGGGCAAATCTATGAATCAATGCAATTGAACTGGACAACTAATGATGACACATAAGTAAAAAGAAATTCATTGTCTAAAGAAAACAACAATTTGTCATCTATGGAGTAGCAACACAGGAACAACTGATGCATCTACAACAAGTTTTAACATTATAGATCCCTAAATTAGAACAAACCAATTAAAACTTATGGTGAGAAGTTCAATGAGATCCTTAGAGTTTTTGAAAGTTGGAGTTATTGGGAGCACGAATTGAAGGTGCAAACATGGTGACCGGAGGGAGGTTCATCTCCTTGTTATCACCTAAACAAACAACAAAGAACTAAAATAAACGTTAAATACGATGATCACATATCAACCACCTTAATTTGTCATTTGACCATTAGGTCTTGACGAAACAATGTTACGAATTTGTTTTACATTGCAAAACTATTTGTTTGTTTAATCAAGAGTTCCGATTCAAATCACCACTTATTAGGTCTACTGCAATCAACATATAAAAAATAACGAGAAAAGAGCTAAAAGTCAACGTTGTTAATTGTGAAACACAACGCTTGAATAGAGAGGAAAAGTCACTTACAGTGACCATCAGAACTCAAGGAGATGAGTTGGGAAGATGACTCAAGGATATGAGGGGAGCGCCGAGTATGAGAATAGCAGCTGATGAGCTGCGAAGCGAGAGAGTTTGTCGTCAGGTAAGAAATGATTTTAATGGTTAAAATCTATTTATATTGGTGGTTAGTGCAGAGATGATTTCACATAACTATTAATCTGTTATGAGATGGCTTATGTTTTCTTCATGTTTGGACAGTTGTGCCATAAAGATAGAAGCTTGCATATATTTGAAAAAAATGCTCATTTACCCTCTAAATTAAGTACACGATACAATAAATACATTTGGCCCAGAAAAGTAATCAAATTTCACCGTTTATGTAACGTCACTGAAGCTCACCTCCTCGCGCCTCCTCTGAGTCAGGCACCTCTACTACACCAATCAACTGCATGCGTCTGGAGTGCAACAACCTCACTTGGGCACTTCTTTACGACACATGGCCCAAGTTGTTTAAATTTGCAGTGTGAGTTGCTTGATATATGATTTGGTTGAACACTAATAAGCGTGAGAAAAAGATTCTGAAATAAAAAATAATTTGTAACATAGCAGTTTGATATATTCTGACACTTCATGAACATACGCCAAGGCAAAAATGATGGTCCCTTAACAAGACCGATTAAAAACACCATAAACAGGCAGCAGTAACCATTAAAGTACAGTAATTTCAGATTCAAAAGTATCCAAAAATGTCAACAATCCTTTTACCAATCAAATTAAAAGATGAATCACAAGTGAAAACCCGATACAACCCGAAACCAAAGCCATTAAAATCCAAAAACATTAAAAGAAAGATAGATTACAAAAGACCTCAAATCCTGCAAGATCACAATGATCAAATATTCAAGCCTTCAGTTTTCAAAAACTGAAAAGACAAAAAGACCCATACTCTAAGGTTTAAGTCACACCCATTGCTGTTTAGTTTTTTCCATTCTCTCCAATAATCCAGCAATCTCAGCTTGCATTCTCATCTTCATCTTGTAGTACTCATGATGATCATTTTCTGAAACCTTAAGCTCTTCTGCTTTTTTCTTTCTTTGTTCTTCAGTTTCACGTAGGTTTAATTTGGCTATCTTTTCCATATATTCTTCATCCAATTTCTCGATCTTTGTTCTGATCATCCTCGTATACCCCTCTGCTTCTCTTCTTGCTTCATCGGCTTTGTTCTGGAACATTCTCGCTTCAGCTTCTTTTATTCTCACAAGGCTTTCCACGCTGTCAAATGCATCCTTTTTTGATGATTTTACAGACCATTCGTCCTCAATTATCATCTTATTGGTATTCATAATCTGCGGAAGAGCTCTGAGACTGTTGTCACGAGGACTGTCTGCTCTGCCACTTGATGGACCTGTGTTATACAATGAGGTTTGATGTGGTTTTGATGGTGGAATTGGATCTTTTAAGGTTTGGTTGGAAAGGGGAAACTCAGACATCCCACCTGCATCTATGGCTGCAAAAAGGATTCGTTAATAACAATGAAATGACAAATATAGCATACTCCTTTTTCCATGTAGAACTGACAATGTTTGACCATGGATATGGTTTAACAAAAATGTCAGATTATCAATCAAACAGCTAACATAGCGTCAAATAACTAAAAGAACAACGATAAAAATGAATAAACCTGGTGTAATGAAAATCAATAGCAGTGACTTGTAAATTGTAATGATGATAATGGGCAAAGAGGTAATCTCAACAAAGAATCAATAGCAGTGACTTGTATATTGTAGTGATGATAATAGCAAGTAATGATGATTGTTACTCCCTAAATCCAATTAAATACTGTTGCAGCAAAACCAAAATAGAAGAACCACATTGACCCAACCCAAACGATCAGTTTACTTGCCATGCTTGTAACAGCAAGCAGGTACGTTTTACTATAAAAAATTCAAAAACAATATGGGTTCAATTTTTACAAATCCAAAATCAAAAGGTTTTGTCATTTTCATGGGATAGAGGGTGGACTGTATTCATGAGGTTAAAAAGTATCATTTCCAGATGCTTGAAATCCAAACTAAGATAACCTCAGTAACCACAGGGTTAGGATAAAAACTCCAAAGAGACGAAGAGGGTGCTAAACAATTAAGGATTTTAGATTAACAAATAAATAAATTTGGCAAAAATGCAACACCTATCAATAGGCTGTACTCTTTCTTCAATAACAAAATAGTAAGAACTAATAAGAGACACACCCACACACCAAAGTGATGCAATAAAAAAAGGAGTTAAATTCGGTTTTGCTCCTTGAGGTTTGACAAAAATAACCATTTTCCTCCAAAAGATTAAAAACATTAATTTACGTCCAAAAGTTTAATAATCAATTTTAGTCCAAAAGTTTTATTAGTTGTTTCAAATTGAATCCAAAATAATCAAACTTTTATACTGAAAGTGAGACAATGATGAAAGTTTTGGACTGAAATTGATGCTTTTATACTTTTTGGAGGAAAGTGGTTACTTTTGTCAACCTTAGAGAGCAAAATTGAAATTAACTCAAAATAAAAAAGCTCATGATACATTAACTAAAATCCATAAAGAGAATGCATTTGAAACTTACAGTTGAAGAACTGAAGGATAGTGATGCAAACGTCTGAAGGGGACATTACTTTGCTCTCAAGTTTTGACATCAACTCACCAGCCATCAGATGAAGCTTTTGCCCCTTAAAATCTCCACTCCTCCTAAAGATTTTCCTAACACAATCAAGCTCTTTGATTAATATTTCTAAACCCCACTGATCTGCACAAGACCTGAAAACATCCTTAATGAACCCAAACATTTCAGAAGCATGACCACAACAAAGACAATTAAACTGCATCTCTGTTGTGCCCGTGGGTCCCTTTAAGCTTGGGCCAGGCTTTATTAGATTCTTCTGAATACCACAGGCCGCGTGACACCAATGAGAACATACATCACACCCGACCCAACTGCAGGTATTGCTGGCACAGTCAAAGTTTAGACAAACGGGACACATACACTCACTACAAAATCCTTTCTCTGTCGAGCAAATCTTGCACTCACAATCTTCAACAGGCAATAATCGTTTGCAATTCACATTCTTACACCGTTCTAATAGAAAAATCTCAATTAGTTCATTTGCTGGAAGGCGACTTTGGGCCGACAAGAAGCTTTCAAGACCCATTTTTATAGAAACCAAGAGTACAAGTTGGTTTCTATTTGCTTTTGAAAGCGTTTCGCGTGTAAGATCCGATCTTCTCAGAAGCCGTAGCTGTAATCCAACCAATTCGTCTCTCTTTTCCGGGATTGAGATCAGTTTCTTCAAGTATTCCTTTGTGGATTCAAATGTTTCATCAGGAAGCTCTTGAAATATCTGAGCCATTGTCTGAACAGACTCGGATACAACTTCTCTAAGAATTCTTTCAGGCCTAGAAAGCGTACGTGATCGCCCAAAATCCAAACTTTCTAACCCTTTCATATTCTCAGAAGCTTTCCCTCTTGAATCACCAGATTGTGTGTCCATTTTCATCCTTGCTGGCAGTTCCGATGGGAAAAGCGACATATTACTGTCAGAGTTGGTCCGATTCCCTTGCACCAATGCGACACCTCCATCACCCACAGGCCTAAACCGACTATGAACCGACCCATTAGTCCCCTCCCCACCGTTCCAAATCTGGTCACCGTCTCTTCTATGACTGCCCATCGAATACTCATAATTATCAGTTGAATTTCGAGTCATGGAGCAACTAGGGTTATGTGAAAACTGATGTGAATATGAACACGACATCGAACCAGTTGTAAAATCATTGGAGAAAGTAGTTTGAGTGTTGTTGCTATTTGACCTCCCCAACGACTGCAGGCTCATAGTCGGCTTCAAACTCACAGACGGATCACCGTCTTGAACCCGATTCGAAGCAGCCAACGACATGGAAGTATCAGGCAAAGCTAGAGACAGATCAAGAGTTTCTAACTTGGGCTTCTTATCCCTATTCACACCATAACTTTCATCATCTTCAACCTCCCTTTTCGAAGAATTCTCCGACAACTGCAAAAAATCTCTCTCTACAAACCTACTCTCATCCTGACTACGACTCCCATGATCCTCAGAAACAACTAATTTCCCCTTAAACTTATCAAACGAATTCAGCAAACTCCTACCGTTATCAGATGGATTCTGACCTAACTTCGAATTATCACAAAGATAGCTCAAAGTCAACTCCTGAGAAACCCCTAATTTCGAGGGTTTCGAGTCTGAATTTCTACAAACACCATCATTCTTATCAGAAACACCTAATTTATCATCTGAATTCCACTGATTTCCCTCGGATTTCTGCTGTGTTAGCTTGGATTCAGAGGTTTGACCTCCGTTAACACCATCAGTTGAGTGATTCTCGATGTCTTTTAACATAGCGAACCACCGAAATCGAAAGGAAAGTGAGATTCAAAGGTTACCTGATGAAGAAATGAGAAAGATGTCAAAGTGAATTGTAGATTTGAAGGGATGTTGATATCTTCTTCCTCATGTGGCCTTTGAATCATTCAACTCTCTATGACTGTTTCGTACTGTGTGAATGTCGAAGTGATTTGGGGGCTCACACGGAGAGAATCTTATTTATTACTATTTGAATTCTGCTCAAATTACACAATGGACCTTCAAAGTTCAAACTATATATTCTAACAACTTGTTATTGACGGTCAATTAATACTATAAATCCGATTATCTGGGTAAATCTAACTACGAAAGATCATTCATGCCCACAAGCACAGAGAGCATCTCTAATCCACTTAAAATATATTATATCAAGTGAGACTCAAAAGTTAAAACCCATGACCGACATGAGATAGTCACTTTCAAACCAATTGATCTAGAATTTATTAAACTTTTTTTTTTTAACATTTACATGCTTAAATTGTAGGTTATTTATCACAAGATGTACCTAGCAATTCCTATTCTAAGTTACAATGTCTTCTTATTATATATATCAATATTAAGCAATTCGATGTATATTGTACAATATTTTAGTCATTTCACTGTATTATACTTTAACGTTCAGCAATTGGATATATAGTAATATTGGATATATAGTAATGTATCACATGTAATACTTATGGTATAAGGCCTTAAATTTAAACATGTTTGCTAGGGTATGTGTCCTCTCCATGCCTCCCCTAATCTTTTTGCATGTCATCGGTCTTCTCTATTATTCTTATCACATCCCATTGATTCCCTCACATCTGTAAATTTGGTTATTCTTTCTTTTTTTCTCTTTCCCATCATCATTCAAATCCTTAATAGTCGTTAACTCTTATCGTGCACCAAAACCTTGATCTGTGTCTAGCTTTGCATCATGGTTTAACATCTGAGTTTGCTTCGTCATCCCTTCACCGGTATTCAAATTCGTTTTCTAAGTTTTGATTACTCTTGCACGCTAGGGCAATGCGTTATATGTGTATTTTCTATTAGAAAATCGATTACACCCAATCAAGTTTTGAAGAGTTTTTAACCAATAAATTAATTACACAATGTGTTTTATTTATTATTATTTTTGTTAATTCATGATTTTTACTCCTCATATATACCGGTGAAGTTAAGGTATTGGCAAAGAATTAGGTTGGTAGATATGGTAGAACGCGAGTATTATAAGTAGCTCATGCGGGTTCGAGTCTCTAACACCCCCTCCCCCACCCTAGAAGTATCCATGTTTTGTTTTATTCTTTTGATACGTTTTTTTTTTTCATTTCCTTTTATACGTTTTTTTTAATATCTTGCTTCCTTGGATTTTGATTATCCCTCCGACTACTATCGTTGAGTAGTTAAAATAATAATTACATGTATTACAAGCCAGGCTTTTAATGATAAAGTTATTGCTTTATAACCTTAAATTCATTATTTCAAGTCATGAAAACAGTCTCCTATTCAAAATATAGTGTAAGACTGCTGGTATCAGGTCATGAATGAACCAACCACTCCTCGGACCATATGTGAAACAAGAGCTAAATCAAAAATCGAAATTTGATGGCTGGTCCATATTAAAAATTTTAAAGAGTTAATTACATGAATGGTTCATGTGATGAGACATTTAGTCTTGAAGCATCATTTATTACAAGTTTTTTGTACCCTTTTAAAAGACAAAATAATATTTAAAAGTATTAATTAACTTAGTCCCCCACCCACCTATAACACAAAACTCTAATGTCACTGCCACCACCACCTCCTTCATAACACAAAACCCTAATGCCACCGCCACCACCACATCCTTCAACACTTTCCACCACAGCCAAAATTATCAAACACCCGCCATCATCATAACCATCGCCTCAACCGCCGCTATCACCACTTGCCACCAATAGCTACTTCACATTTTGCAAAATCCCACCTCTTTAAAAAGCCCTAACTGCCACTATACTTTGGTTCCAACAACCACCACCACATCTGCCATCACCTACCATTTTGACCACCACCACAACTTCCAACTCCTATCATTCTGACCACCATATCCCACTTTTATGGGTGAATTTTATGGTTCGATAACTTGGATCCTAAGTAATTTCAATATCCTGAATTTTGTTGTTGCTAACAGACTATTGTTCATTTTAGCTTTGACTTGTTCTCACAAGTGACTCACTATTATTTAGTCATCCTAAAGAATCAGAGTCTAGTTGTCGAAGAAGTATGGGAGCATATCTCTAACGGCAAATATGAAGACCGAGTATTCCCCGAGATTCTCGGATAGTTAGTTGTTATTTTATATATAAAGAGGCACAACGATCAAATAGAACACCAATTCACTATCACAGCACTCTGTAACACTTAGTATCAATTAGCTATAGTTCTCGAGTTGTATATTTCATTACAATCAATAAGAAGAACAAGAGAAGTGTGGCGATTAGTCACCTCCTGAAGTTTATGTCGGGATCTCTAGAGATCAAGGGCTTTTCTCGTAATCAACTGTGTCATTTCTTTATTTATATTTTCATTTTGATCACACAATTATACATGTTATTTTTTTTTATCAAAACACTCACCATCAGAGTTCCCTTTTTGTCTGTTTGCAGAACCACACTGCAGGCCTGTTAAAGGGTACTTAAGCTTGCACTTAGTTAACACACTTAGGAGGATCTTAAGATCATTTAACAATTCAAATAGGAAACTGTGAACCATTACTGAAGATACAAGATAAACAAGTAAAACAAGAACAAGAGCACAAGATAAAGTTTTCAAGGAAGTTGTATATTGCTTCTCTAGTTCTATTACAAGTGTTGTACAAGTATATCTTAAATACAAGAACTGGAGACTACTTATACTACATCCTACAACCATCAATATACAAAAAGACAGTTGGAAGTGACTAATCTAGACAACAAGATCAGCCTAAAGTCAAAGGCAGATTGCCTTTTGACTTGTGACTATAACAAACCATAGCTCACTGACTTTCCTAGTACAAAAAGCCAAGGAACAAAAACAAAAACTTGCAGGCGAAGACCTTATCTACTTTATCATAAAGTATGGAAGTTTCACCAACTAGTGATAGCAGGTGAACTACCAGAGCATGCAGCGGAAAGTAGGTTGCTTTATGATAAAGTTGATAGAAAATGTATCTTTTCTCTCTCTTCAGAGGAAAATTAGTCTTGTCTTTAAACAGCTTCGGAAGACTTTGTCTTGAGAGCTTCAGAAGACTTCATCTTTTACCTTCGGAAAAGTTAAGTCTTTGGCTTTGGAAGACTTTATACTTAGAATATTTTCCAAGTTTAGTATAAAGCTTCCGCAACAGTTTCTTCTGAACTTTGGCATCGGAAGATTTTACACTTAGCATTTTTCTTGAGTGTGTAAAACTTTCGAACCTAGTTCACCTTTGTTCCGAAGTGCATGTTGGAAGACTTGATTGTTTTGGTATTTTTTGGTTGCATCAGCTTCTTAACTTCAGAGGTTCCTACAAACTCCCCCTACGCTGATGCTACCAAAACAAAGAGGTTCTTCAGACTGGGATAGTCCACATGAGGATCTTCATAATTCCTTTCTTCATCAGTAGATCTGGATTCTTCAGACTCATGAAGTACCTTCTCATGTCATAGAGATCATGCAGAGGGAGTTCAAGCATGTCACTTGTGAAGTAGACATGTTGTTCTCCCTGATCTCTAGTGACATACCATCTGTCTGGATCTTTAGCAAAAGTCAAGGACAGAATTTGTCTTCCAACAAAGAGAGACGCTACTATGATAGGAGTTGGTTGAAAGTCCTCTTCATGCACTTCCTCAGGATGTTCTAACTCATCCTGAGGTTGGGAGGAGGATGCCTTTCTTCTTTTCTTCTTTGAAGATGATCTTCTTTTGGCCATCCTCTTTTTCCTCCCTGATGATTTTAACTGAGAGGGTTGGTCTTCAGTACTAGGTTCTTCAGTGGATTCCCTCTCAGTTAGGATCTCCTCTCTCCCAGTTTCAGAAGGAGAGGGAGGAGAACCCTGTTGTGGGTTAGAAGATGAAGTTGGCTGTTGTGCAGCTTCAGGTGCAGGTGGTGTTGTCTCTGTAGGTTCCACCTTTACCTCACTTCAGGTTGAGCTTGACTTGATGATGAATGAAGGTCCACAAGCTCTCCCCTTTTTATCTTCTGCTTGATCACCCTTATGTGCTCGTCCATTGTGGATAGAGACATGGGACCAAGCCTCCTTCCGGAGAACCCATACAGCTTCAAGAAGCTTATCATCCTCTGCCTATCTGCAGACTTTTTTTGACTTTTTTGGATGATGGCTCTTGATTTTGCAGCTTCTTCCCTTTGCCTCTTCTTTGCAGCTTGCCTTTCTTTCTTGGCTTGCTCTTCCAGCTGCTTATTGTATTCAAATAATATATAATCATAAGGTAAGGGAAGGAGTGCAGGTGCTTGATAGAGACCTGTGGCACTCATGTAGTTGATCATTTTTAATCTTTCTTCTTCATCAACTACCTGAGGTTGTTCAGCAGCCACAGTCTCTGACTCAGGACTTTCTTGAACTGGGGAGAGGACAGGAATGTTCTTGTAAAGCCTTTTTCTCCTCATTTCTTCCTTGTGTTTGAGGTCAAGGCTGCATCCTCTGCTTCCTTCCTCTCCTTTGACAATTCAATGTCAGCCAGTTCATTTAACTCATCTAAGGGGAGAGAGATGAGTTCATCTATGTTGTAGTTCTTGTTCCCCAGATAGTTGAGCCTGGCTGCCCTTAATTCATCTTCTTGAGTGTTTGGTACAGGGGCAGCTAGAATTGCAGTTTGCATGAATCCTGGGGAACCACTTGAACTCTCTCCCCTCAGCTTCCTCTTCCTCTCTCTCTTTTCTTCTTTAATCTCTTCAGGAGTCATATTTCTTTTGCCTTTGTCAATTGCAGATCTTGATGACTCAGTCTGAGGAGAGCTGTGGCCTTCATTACTTGATTCAACAGTCAAGCTCTGGTCAAAGAGAGGTTGTGAAGCACCATCACCAGCTGGTGCCTCACGGAGGGTATAGGGTGCTAGAGGAGATCTTGTCTCAAGATTCACTGTCTTAGCCTCTGGGCCTTCAGTCAAGGCTTTCCCTTCGAAGCTAATCTTGGGTCTACCTCAACATCCAGTTGACCAAAGGCTTCAACTGCTAGCCTCTGTCTATATGCCGTTCTCTTTTTGAATTCTGCCAGCACCCAGTCTTGAATTTGATTGGCTATCTGACAGCTTGTCTGTTATTACTTGGGTTGACAAGTGCCAGATCTACCAAGTTTATACTCTTATAGAAACTCAGGGTGGAGATGTTGAGAATTTATTGTTGACCCTGAGCTCTAGAGATCACAAGAGCTTTCCTATCATTGTCATACCCCAACCCCAGATTGGGTTCTTAGATGGGGCAGACATTGCTCTTGGTACTCCCTCCTCAAACAGTTATTGAATGAGCAGTTCCAGATCACTGTCTAAGGAGGTTGCTGAGCATGGAGAACTGCAAGATAGGATGTTGAGTCCTGTATGTCCATACTTGAGGAAGAACTCCCAGGTTCTGTGGCTGTCAAAACTTCCTCCCCCTTTTTGGCAGCATCACCCTCATGCATAGGTGAGCTGGGGAAGTGATCCATAACATCCACAGGTTCTTGTGGACCTAGATGAGTTTGTCCTATAGGTCTCTCAGCTAACTGGCCCTTGAGATCGATGATCTCAAGTTACTGGTCATGGACCCTCCTTTGCAAGATAGTCACCTGTGATTCAAGGTGAGCTATCTGTGAAACCAGTTGGGTGCAGATGTCTTCGAGTTGGTGCACCCTGAGTTTCAGACTCCCCTCATCTTCAGTTGAAGAATCATTGGGGGATGAAGGAGGTGAACCGAGGTCTGCTCCTTCACCACCAGCATGGCGTTCTTGGCTGCTGGATTTCCCCTGCCCAATGACAGTGTCAAGAGACTGGGTTGCCGTGGTTGAGGTCTTAAAGATGTAATCAATGGCAACAGTGAGAGCCTCTTCCATATGGATCTCCTGGACAATCACAGGAAGATCCACCTTAGTTTGGGGTGTCTGATGTGGGCTAGACATGGGTGAAGCAGGAGTACTCATCTCCCCTTGAGTGTGGGTAGAGAGGGGAGAGTCATGATACTCACTGAAACCCAAATCTTCATCAGAGTAGAAGTCAAGGCTAGGTATGGGGAGGTTAAGATCAAGAGGCTGGGATGGTAGCTTTCCCCTCAAGGTTGATCACTAGAGTTTTAAGACTTAGAGTGATGGCTTAAGGCTATTTGTGGAGTTTTGAGCTCATCAGGCTGAGCATGAGGAACCTTAACTGATTGTTTGAAAGATGGGAGTGGTCTGCTCCTTAGGGGAAGTGGGAGCTCGAGATTCCACTTCCTCCTGTATGGGTTGTGATATGGGGGCCTGCACATGCTCAGTAGCAAGTGCAGGGTTCGCTTGGATTTTCTTTTTGGTAGGTGATTTGATGGTGGGTTGTATTTGGGTGGGTGAGAAGTAGAGTGTGTTGGTTCATCACTAGTTGGGGCTGGTAGGATGTCACCCTGAGCAATGAGCTAAACATTTTCAGGACAAGGGCTGTTTCTACCCCTGAGAACCCAACAGTTGGCTTTTTCAATATCTTGAAAATGCTGGGCCTCATATGTGCAAGTTTAAGAACATTACCTGTTCCCCTCAACTGTGGTCCCCAATTCACAGTTGAGAATGTGTTGACATACCAGGGGAACATGTAATATTCTAAGGAATCCAAATTCGCTAGTAAATTTGTAAATACAAACTGAGAGTACCTTAATTTTACCCCTTGAACCATCCCATGACAACGAAGGAGAGGTCTTCTGAATCTGGTCCCATCCTCCATGTTTGTTGGATAGGCGGTATGACGACATGGAGGAGATATTTCCATTGGAATGAGACCTTCCCCTTCCTGAAGGTTTGACCGAAAAGTCACCTTCGTAGCCCATCTGCGCGAAGGATTGGTTGACAGCAGCTTTTGGAAAGGACAGCTCACCTGCTTCATCATCCAGCTGCAAATTTGTGTTTATAATGGCTGGAGTGATGAAAACCGTCCTCCTTTGCACTGTGGCAGACAGTGCCTTCTCCCCGTCCATGGTGACCTCTTGACAGGTCCACCAAAACTCAAGCAACTGATCCTCATAGAGAGGAGGATCGATTGTAAGGGAGGTGAAGTAGTGATACAAGAAAGATACCTACACACGTCTGAGAAGCTTGGATCCTTCTCAGAGTTTAACAAAGCAACTTGATTGTGTTGCCTGTGTAGGTGCATTGTGAAATCAGAGTCGTTACAACGATCAATATTGGCCATTTGAAGAAGCTTTGTAGTGAAGGAAAGAAGAGAAGATGAATTTTAGGGGTAATTTAGGTAAGGAACAAGAGAAGTGAGATGAATAGAACCGTTTGGAAAGATATACACTGGATTTGAGACAAAGTTATGACAAAAAGATAAACTTTGAAATCCGCAAGTGGGTCCTACTTCTGAAAAAGCGCCAAACAGTTAGTTTTCTTGGAAGTAGAAAAAGCTTCCGAAGCAATTTTGGTTTCGGAAGCTTTGTCAACAAAGCTTCCGAAAGCAAATTTTTCTTCGGAAGATACTTCAAAGAGTTTTGAAAATTTTGGCTTCGGAAGAAATAAATGAGTCTTCCGAGACTAAATGCTTTCGGAGGAAATTTGTTCCTAAAATGCATTTAAGTACTTATACCAAAATTTAAGCTTCGGAAGATACTTCAAGAATTTCTTCCGAAGGTAAATCTCAGATAAGCTGTTTAAACGATTTAGACATGAATTTCTTCCGAAGGTAAATTTTCATCATTCTAAGAGATATCATTTAAAAAAATTCGTTTTTCTTCCAAAGAGAACTGGGCTTATGAAGTGATCTCATAGACAACCTAGGACACACAGTTTTAAGAAATAATATGATTAAGTTATTAAGAAAAATCTACTCAAGGTTAATCATCCCAATTGCTGATACAAGATATTTAAATCTTTGTTCATCAAACGCTTTGTGAACAGATCGATATTGTTCATTTGTGTTAACTTTGATTAGTTTTATCAATCTCTTTTCAAAATTATTTCTAATCAAATGTACCTGATGTTGATGTGTTTGGTCCTTGAGTACTGCACAGGATTCTTTGTAATAGAGATGACACTGTTGTTGTCTATGTGGATGTGAGTCTCTTTGAAATTGAACCCATAGTCTAGCATCTGATTCTAATCCAAAGCACTTGAGCACAGCAGCTGGCAGCAGCAATGTATTCAGCTTCAGCAGTTGATGCAGACACACAGGATTTCTTCTTGCATTGCCAAGAGACTATCCTTCCACCCGGAACTGACGCCCCCCAGATGTGGACTTTGCAGTCATGTTGCAGCCACCATAATCACTATCTGTATAAGCATACAGATTGAAGTCTGAATTATTTGGATACCAAAGGCCTAGATTTGGAGCACATTTGAGATATCTAAGGATCCTTTTGATAGTGATTAGGTGTAACATCTTGGGTTGGCTTGATATCTTGCACATATGCATGTGGCAAACATGATATTAGACCTGCTAGCAGTAAGATACATAAGTGACCCAATCATAGCCCTGTAGAGATGTTCATCAACACACTCCCCCTTAAGATCAGGACCAAGGGAGTGGTTTCTGGCTATGGGTGTCTTTGCAACCTTACAGTCGGTCATCTTGAATCTTGTAAGTATGTCCTGTACATACTTTAACTGACTGATGAAGATGCCATCTTCAACCTGCTTCACTTGAATTCCTAGAAAGAAATTGAGTTCCCCCATGGCACTTATTTCAAATCTATTCTTCATCAGCATCTCAAAGTCTTTGCAGAGCTTTGGATTAGTTGAACCAAAGATGATGTCATCCACATATATCTGAACTAGCAATATGTCATTTCCTATTTCTTTGATGAAGAGAGTCCCATCAATAGTACCTCTTTTGTATCCATGTGACAGAATATGTTGATAGTGTCTCATACCACTTTCTTGGAGCTTGATGCAGTCCATAAAGGGCTTTATCAAGCTTGCAGACATAATCAGGATGATCTGGGTCTGCAAAGCCAGGTGGTTGTTTAATATAAACTTCTTCATCAATCACCCCATAGAGAAAAGCACACTCCACATCATGCTGGTAGACCTTGAAATCCTTGGATGCAGCATAAGCCAGAAATATCTTACAGCTTTAAGTCTTACAACTGGAGCAAAGACATTAGTGTAATCAATTCCTTTTCTTGAGTGTATCCTTGGACAACCAGTCTAGCCTTGTTCTTGATGATGATCCCTCTATCCTTTTTTGTTCCTGAATACCCATTTGGTTCCTATGAACTCTTCCCTTGAGGAAGAGGACATAAGTTCCAAACCTTCTGTCTTCTGATTTGAAGCAGCTCATCTTGCATAGCTTCAATCCAGCTTCCATCCTTCAAAGCCTCATCAACCTTCTTCGGCTCTGTCTGGATAAGAAAAAACAAGAATGTAGACAAACATGCTGTCATGAGCTTGTCCTCTTGTTCTTACCCCTGAGTCAACATTTCCAATGATGTTTGTGGAGGGATGTGACTTGTGGATTCGAAGTTGGGGATCACATAAGTTGGTTAGACTATCTAAATTTGAGAAATTCTGATCTGGCAATGAGGTGTCTCCCACCACATCAGCACACTTATCAAAAGAGACTTGATCCAATGAGTGTGTGACATCATTCATGTTGTCTTCAATGGAGTGGTTTTCAGCATCAAGAAATTCTTGATCACTGTCACCACCTTCAGTTCCTCCTCCTGTATTTGAAGTTCCTTCTCCTGAATTCTGAGCCTCCGAGCTGGAATTTGAAGGCAATTCATTTGAATCAGCAGTATTTGTCATGCTAGTGCTTGTCACACCCCAACCTTAACGGCGAAACGTCGAGATGTGAGGGTTAAGATTGTTCATGCCACACAACGCTAATTTTAAATGACAATATTATTAAGATAAATATTCATGACGTACAATAAAGAAATAGAGCAAGTTCAAAACATCCACAATACATAAGAAATTCAAGTCACAAAATGATCCTGTCTTTTATTTTAGTCTAGGTCCATCCTATATGTATGTAAGTCTTCAAGGCATGCTAAACAGTATCATTTCCTGAAACATGTTAAAATAAAAGGTCACATAATGTTGGAGAGTTTTCCATAGTTTTCATCATAAATATATATAAACTATGCAATTCATGTCATAGGTTATTGAATAAAATAACTATGTTGGATGACAAATGTAACTCAAACTTTGACAGATTACAAGATTAAACGATTAGCTATGTGTACTTGTTTAACACCAAGTAGGCTTGTCAGGCCCATAGATCTATGACGTCGCCAGGCTAGCAATAGTTAATGATTGTACATATTTAGTCATTACAAGAGTTCAACTAACCGCGACAAATAAGAAGAATTGCCAAGTGTTTACAAGATTCAACGAGTTTACAAGTGCATTTATCATAAGGTTAACATGTTTCACCCCAAAGTGTGAAAATATATAAAGGGGTATGGAAAAACTCATATGGATTACAAGGGTGACAAGACAAGAAGGTATTGCGTAAATAATGCCGAGGATTCGTTAACGTTCAACCTAAATGAACGTCCAGTTAAGTTAATCATGATAATTATGGTGTTAACGGTACTCGAAAATTCATGGTTTAAATTTGTGATTTTGGATGACAATTGTAATGATTTTATGTATAAATCATTAAACCACGATTTAAATTATAAGATAATACCATTTATTATCATTTTAATTTTAAATAATTAACTAAGAATTTTAGGATTAAAACCATTAATAAAAGTTAACTTTTCTTTTTCAAAGGATTACTATTTACTATTTGATAAGATAGTAAATTTGTAGATTTAAAATGATTAAAATTTTATTAATTACAATAAGTGTACATTTTTAATTATGTACATATATTCATTTTCATAAAATAAATATAATTAAATTTGTACTATATTTTAAGACAATAAAGAATTTACAAAAATCAAATTACAATTTGAAATTAATGATAAATGGTATTTCTTAATTGAGTTTTAAGAAAATTCAAGAGAAATAATTTATATAAAAAAATTTCTGATTTTAGAATTCAAGAAAAACATATTAAAAAAAATTATGCATGGGTCGGGTCTCGGGTTCGAACCCGGGTCCCTTGCCTATACCCACAAAGCTTTAACCAACGACCAGTTTTGTGTCAAAGACAGACGGATTATTTTAAAACATAAACCCCAGTAACATCCCCAAATCACCCCAAATCAGATGAACCCTAGATTGTTTGATGAACAAATTGAGCCTCGATTTGTTGTTATTACCCAAAGTAATTGGGGCTTTCGTTCCCACATCAAATCGTGAACACCCATGTAACCAATTACCTGTTTCGAAGTATAACCAACGGTGGTGGGTAGAAGTGGGTCGCGACGGTTGTTGATTCGATTCGCGATGAGTGTGTGTGTTTTAGTGAAATTAATCTTACAGAGAGTTGGAAAGGAACGAATGAACGACACCTTTTCTCTCTGTTATACAGTCCCAATTTGACCTGTTTCATGACCATTGAGCTCGAATTAATTTCGGGGGTTACAGGTGCGATTTAAACAGGTTTAAAGTTGCTTCAGGTGGCATTGATCATTCTAATGGTTTCGAAATGATACACGAACGTATACACTCGATTAATAGCATTATTATTGTGATTTAAGGGGTGAACGGTTTTTGATTCGAGATAGTTTCGGTTTCGTGTTTAATGATCAACAAAACCTCAATTGAACTTCGATTAAAGATCACTCACTAGCTCGAAACGGCTTCACGACCTGATTGGACCGGTTTGGGGTGTTAAAATCGTGAAATATTTGGTGTAATGTGGTGACCGGAGCCACGCCGGAAATGACCCCGCCGGTCACCGGATTTACGGGGAGGGGTATGGTTTGAATTAAAAATATTACACTTTGGTCCCTTCTGTTTCAAGATTTATAATTTAAACCCAAACTTCAACTTTCAACTTAAAAAAATTACAATTTAGTCCCTGTGGTTTTAATTTATTATTTTCTTATAATTAAGTTTTCTCAATGTATAAATAAATAGATTTCTATTCTATATAAGTATTTTTATTTATTTAATAAGTTATCACTTATTAGTATTATTATTATTATTTTCATTATTATTATTATTATTGTTATAGTTATCTTCAATTATTGAATTATTTAATTATATTTAAACTATAATAATTTCAAGAAATTACAAATATTCCTCGTATTTGCATTAATAACAACACACAACCTTACAGAAATAACAACGACGTTAATCAAACGTTAACTAAAAATACGAGAGGTCACAGTCTCCCCAACTTTAAGGAATTTCGTCCCGAAATTGAAGATAAAACTACACACAAAGATAGGAATATTTCCTCTTCGTGTGATCCTCGCGCTGGCCAGTAAACTCAGTTCTATGTTTGTTTTCCCAACGAACTTTGACGTTCGGTGTGTAGATTTTCGGGTCTTCTCAGCGTTCGCGTCCATAATCTCGACAGGTTTCTCAACGAAATGCAACAACTCGTCAATTTAGATTTCCTCCAAAGGATGCGAAAATTATCATTGACAAGATAATTTTTTAAGATTTGACACATGAAATGTTAGATAAATAATGCTGAGTTCTTAGGACTATTTAAGCTCATATGCACTTTCTCAATACGCGCAAGCATTTGAATAAACTTACATAATGAGATGACATCTTGATGCTAATGGAAAGACCAGTAATTGTATGAAAGTTTGATCAACGGAAATTGAGAATCCCAAGAGCTACTAAATAGAATGGCTCAAGCTCACGCAATATATCTTAAGAGGTTGTATCGTTCTTTTAGCTTCGATCAGCGAATGATGAATTGTACTAAGATTGTCTTGTGTTTTCAAGGACGATATAAAGGTTTGGCTAGAACAAAGATAAATACACACGATCAAAGATTTTAAGACGCACTCGGTGGTTGACTATTTCGTCGATGTAGTTACGAGTCAATTTCTCGCTCGCTCGATATTCCTCAAGAATTGATATAAATTACACCGGTTTTAGTCATTCAATCAACAATGAACCAGTGTTATTATGATGTCTAGAATAGGAGGCAAATTGGTGATGAACTTCATCGATGCGATGATTTTTTTCCGTTCTACACACAGAAACTTCAAGTAAACAAAGGTTTTCAAGGATGCTGATGTTTGGTTGAACTTCTAAGAGGTGAGGCGCTTGGACATATACCAAGCTATGCCTTCTTTTCCTTCGTGCCACCCACGAATACAAATCGCAAAAATTCATGAACCTTTTGACCCGCATCGGGATGGATGTATATAACGAGTCTTGTAAGTCACAATCATGATAGAGATTTAGAGATTTACAAGATTAGGAATTCAAGACAATCCAAGAAGTGACGTAAATAATAGGAATTACATTCTTAATTATGATAAAAGATGAAACCAAGAATGTCGTTCATGATTGGAATAACAATTTGAATAATTCAAGATATCGTCGATACAAACAATCATAATTGATTTTCAAGTACAGCTTGCACACGCGGTTCATCAAACCCATGAACACAACCGAAATAAAGTATAACCAGAAAGGCATAACATAAATTTTTTAATAACTTTATCTTGTACAAAAGATTGTTGTAAAAGTGTTATCATCGTGCAATTAAGTTTTGATGATAACCCGAATGAGGATCGGTAAGTAGAAAAATAAAGGTTCCATAAAGCTAATTCAATGACAAATTGCAGCATAAAGGCGTGAGAAAAATTCGATTAAGATTTAAATGTTCCCGTCTTGAACTAAGATTAACCTAAAGTGTTAGGACCTCTTTTGAGTTCAAGAATCATGCTTTGACTTGATAGGTTGGAATACCATCGCCGATAATTCTGGTAGCGGTATTCACCCTTCAAGTTACTACATGTTTCTTGTCAATAGAAATCTTAAGACTTAGTAAATTTGAAATCAAGGAATATGAACAGGTCACCCAGTGTGGATATCACTCCTAGCTTGGTGGTGTAGTCTCAAACACAGTGATTCTTAGCTACCAAAATGAGAGCTTGATCCTAACTCATTGTTAAGGATCCACAGGAATAAGATGAGTAGATTACCCATTAGGTAAGAAAATCCACTCCTATCTTAACGGTGAAATTTTATAGAAATAAAATATAGCAAAATGAATTCACTCCTAGATGGTGAAATTATCATCAAGGTATGGAATTCACTCCTATATTGATGATTGAATTCATAATAATAAGAAAAACAATCGAGAATTGAAATTTATCACCAAAGTATGAGATTCACTCCTACTTTGGTGAGGTAATTTCATTTAGGAAAAATACAAATCCATGAGATTTAGATGAGTGAAATTATCATCAAGGTATGGAATTCACTCCTCTATAATGATTGAATTTCATAATAAAAGAAAAGCAATCGAGAATTGAAATTTGCCACCAAGTACGGGATTCACCCTCTATTTTGTGAGGTAATTTCATTTGGGAAAATACAAATTCATAAGACAAAAGAAGGAAATGGTCATCAAGGTAGGAATTTTACTTCTGTCTTGATGATGAATTGCATAAGAATAATAATAGCGAATGGGAAGTCATCACCAAAGTAAGGGAGTCACCCCCGTTGTGATGAGATAGTTTCCTTTAGGAGATACGAGTGTCCTTAGTTTATGAATTGACTGCAACCTCTTGTATTTCCTACGGTGCAAAACGGTTAAAAGATTTTATCACACAATTTATATTACAAAGCTCGACTTAGCAAGCAAACGAAAAGGAAAACAAATTCGCTAAAACTCAGAAAACTTCAAATTACTTCAATGTAACATTACAGAGGCAAATTATGCTTGCCAGGATTAAGGTTACAGTTCGGAATCAATTGTGATAGGTTTTCAAAGCTTGAATGGTTTTAAATCTAGAAACAAATCAATGATAAAAAGATTCAAAACACAATGAGATGCTCCAAATGTAAACGTTCGTTTCGCAAACCAAAGGGAATACATTGACTTCTCAAAGTGTTAGGTCAACCACAACCTTATTGAAACACGCGTACCTATAAACGGACACTCACCTCATGAGTTCCTAGTAAGGTAAGCACACCCATCTGAGATACAGGTATCCTTGCCTTGACAAACCATCCTGAGATACAGGTATCCCACTTTTGCAGTATTGCATGAATTCAGTTATGGGACACACTTTAAGGAGATTTGAAAACCTATAAGTAATAATTTAAAATATGAAAACCCTTCGATTTAGGCACACAATGCCTTTAAATATATATTAAGATTTATGTACGCATTGATCAATGTATAGAGGTAGTCACATGAGGCATATAACGTATAATAATGTTTAAACATAGGAATTAAGGAGTAAAACGAGTTCAACAATAACGAGAACATTCTATAAGATAGAAATAGAAGAAATATTAGAATTTGGTAATTAATAGTTCAAGAAATCAAGGATTTTTGATATTTTTAAATATAACCGGATGGTTCCATTTGGTACCACATAGCCAATAGGAAGATGGACACTTCGAGGGTGACTTAACCCCAATTACCTTGAGGGAGATGTTGTAGTTGACCACAATTTAGCACTCATCCCGGAAATCTCCAGGTAAGCATAACAGGTCTCA
>JACCIY010000325.1:0-43385 GCA_025506505.1 Flaveria sonorensis
AACCATAGGCCAAATGTTGTATTACGGTTTAAGCAAAAAGAATCCCTTCCTGTTGAAGATGAGAATAGCACAACTTCTCATCTTCATGCTTCCATCAGATGCAATTTCAAAGGTATTTCATCACAAACTCATTTCAGTAAAACCCCTCTTTCATCTTCCAATTAGCTTATATTTACTCGAATTCTTCTTCAACTAGTGATCATCCTCGATCTAAGTTTCAAAAAGTTACCAGCTTGGATGATGCATTGACCTGTTCGATGAAATGACACAGAGAAGACCGCAGCCATCTGTTGTTAAGTTAATCAGTTGTTGAATGTTGTGGCCAATATGAAGCATTTTTCCTCAACCCTTTATCTTTTTAAAAAAATGTGTGCTGTTGGAGTTCCGTTTAGTGTGGACTCTATGAGTATTGCAATCAAGTGTTGTTGTCATTGCATCGCACCAGTGACGGTTTTACACTTCTAGGTTGCTGCTTCAGGCGAGCTATTGTACCAAATGTGTTCATATTTAGTACACTTTTAGATGGATTGATCCTAGAAGATAGGATTCTTGAGGTTGAGATATTGTTCAAGAAGCTCATCAAACAGAAACTTTGTGAGCCTAATGTAGTTATGTATACACAATGATTAAAGGGCTTTGTAAGTTTGGAAACAATGTTATGGCCATTGGTTTGCTTAGGCTCATGGATGAAAGAGGCTGTAAGCCTGATATTGTTGCATATCTGCAAGGACAAAATGATAGATGATGCTTTCAAGCTTTTCAAAGAGATGATGGTATCCGCAAAGGCACTCTACCTGATGTCATCACATACGACTCTCTGATTTATGGCCTTTGTAACTAGGTAGTTCTTGGAACGAGGTCTCTAAGATGCTAAAAGAGATGGAGGATGCAAGGATCTCTCGTGATTTGCAAACCTTTAGCATATTAGTTGATGCTTTTTGTAAGGAAGGTATGGTGAATGAAGCGGAGGCTGTTATAGACATCATGGTTGAGAGGGTTGAGGTTCCTGACATAGTTACATATAATCACTAATAGACGGTTGCTGTCTGCGCGGTGAAATGAGCAAGGCAAAGACAGTTTTTGATACAATTACGTCCAGAGGTCTCATCCGCAATGTTATTACTTATAACAGTTTTGTAAATGGGTATTGCAAGAATTTGAAATTAGAAGAGGCCATGCATATGTTTCAAGAGAATAACAAGAAAAGGTTTGAAACCCAATAGAGTCACTTACAACACCATAATAAAGGGTTATTTAGGGTTGGACGTTGTGGAGCTGCACTCAAACTCTTTGATGAGATGCGAGCACAAGGTCTACTTCCAATGAATATACTTACGGAATAATTTTAGATGGCCTTTGCAACAATCATAAAGTAGAAGAGGCACTCTCTTTGTTTCATTTGGTGGGTGATAGCAAGTTAAATTCAAATATTGTTGTGTACACTATCCTTATTGATGGTGCAACCAAATGTGGGAAGATTGATACTGCAAGGGATCTTTTCGATAACCTTAGTGTAAAGGGTTCGGAGCCTAATGAATGGACGTATAACATGATAATTAGTGGCACTAAAGGAAGCAAAGTACTTGTTTCTTAAAATGAATGAGAGTGCCTGCCTGCCCGCCAAATAATGTGACTTACCGTGTTCTTCTCCAAGGATATCTTAAGAACCAGATGTACAATGACGTAGAGATGCTCTTACAGCAAATGGATGTAAGAAGTTACTCGCTTGATGCTACAACTTTATCGTTGTTAATAGATCAGGTCGCAGCTGGTGCAGTAGATAGAAGTATGCTTAAGTTGATAGGTAGACTTGTGCCAAAAGAATTGATGGGTACTCCTCCCTAGATAATAGTACGGGAGAGAGACTGAAATAGTGATTGCGCATTTTGCATTTAATGAGTTCAATACCTTTACATGTTTGTATTTCTTTCAGTTAAATGTTGTTCATATTAATTTCATGGATACTAACAGCATGTTCTTTGTGATTTATATTTTGCTTCTAGAGATATGATGTCTTACACTTTAGGGCCCTTATATGTCAGTTATAGTTTGATATATACAAAGTGAATATTACAGCTTTGGTCATAAAGTTGTAAATGGATTTCTTGTAAAATCAGACTTATATTCACTTGCTGCTCGGCGATGTTGACTATTGGCGGGTTTCTATATGGATTTCTTGTCCTTTTGTGACTGCCAACAGTAAAGTTGTAAATGAACTAAGTTTATATTGGTTCACATAGAGTACTGTCAGTTTCTGCAAATGCTTTAGAAGCCACAGCATTGTAGAGAATTAAGAAGTAAAATTAGCCCGAAAGAACATGATGCAGAATCAATTGAACCCAAACATGCTAATGATGCAAATCCAGCAGATGAAAGGCGTCCAGAACAGTTTGCTGGTGTTACAATGGAGGTATGTCAAATCTAGAGTCACTTTTGAAAGGTACATTTTAGATATTTCACTAATGCTAAAAGATTGAAAGTTTATAACTTTACTGATTTCTGGACAATGAACATTTGTGTAAAGATAACACGGGTGAGAGATGGATTCTGAGATAATTCTACTGGTTACCACTTGCAGCCTTAATTGAGAAAAAGCTTATTTGTATGTATGGTGGAATTGGGAGATCAGTTACAATGGAAGCTTATTTAAACTAATTTACATTCGAATCTGGTAGTGCACATGTTCTAACAGTTTATCTTATTGAATAGGTCTGACCCAACAAAAAGTGACTGTTGCAAGGATTAAGACCAAACGCGAAAGCACAAGAAGCGGCTTAGGAGGACGTGGTGTGAGTTTATATACCCAATCACAATTCAAATCATTCACTTCGAATTTAAACATTTATCCACTCAAAACGAGGCTTGTTTTGTGAAACCATCTTTGTGTAGAAGATTCAAGAAAGCACAAGAAGCGACTCCGGAGGATGTGGCACGTGCTTTTGGTGAGCTCAAAGCTAGTTTTGCTATTGTTTGAGACCCAGCTTTATGTATGTTTTCTAGATATAAACCCCGACACGTGTAGAGAATTACAATCCAAACAAACCTTTCACAACATTTGAGGGGATCTCGTTGATTATATTTTTAGAGTTCACATATCGGCACTTGACAGACAACCATGAATATATTTTTTGAATCTTTTTATTCAATCATGCATTCTTTCGATATTTGTTTGTTTTAGTTTGTATTATAGTATCTCTTAATTAAATGTTTTTTATATTAAATTAGATTTTTTTATTTTATTATTTATTAAAAAATAAAAGTGAGAGAAGAGTGGGAAACCACTACAAAGGTTTATAGGGAGGAAAAAGAAAATTGAAGAATCTAATATGACGTTGATGTACATTGTGAAAAGAGTGAGACGACTCCCTCCACCTAATAACTTGAATAGAAACTTTTTAATGGTTTGTCGAATGATTTTGGTTTTGTTTTCATCAAACTCCTACCTATTTACCAATGTTGTTAATTACATGAGGTGTATTAAATTAAAAATTAAAGTCAAAGAAATGATTACATTATGGATTTTTTTTAATTTTGGATATATGTAATATTTACAGGATTTCAGATTTCCTATATTGTTTTTAGCTTATACTAAATCGGCTATAATAATTCAATAGGTGTTGATTTAATATGATATTTAAAATGAGTTTTCAATTAAAACTTTCTTGTAGTTATGTTTCAAGTACTGTAATGAGTGTAAGGAGTGAATACTTGATGTGTTATGTATGAGTTATCAATAGGTTAACTGTTAACATGAACATTTTAATATATCTAATGCAATATTTAATAAACCACATAACAATTTATACAAATAAGTCTAATAATAAATAGTAATGACGACGAGAACAATAATAATTACATCAACAATATTACAATAACATTGTTATTTTATAGAAACTTTAACATGACATGGCCTATTTGATATTATGCATAGTGTTGTAATGTGCTATTATGTACACCAGTGTCATGCTTTTGAATGCTGTGCTTCTATATCTTGAAGAAAACACCATGAAATAAAGGGCAATAACAGAAAATAACTCAATTGATTAAAAAAGAAGCAAAATACTCCAAATTGTTCTAGGTTTATAACCAATAAAAAGAAGGGGAAAAAAAAGAAACTAAGTCAAGCTACTCAACAAAATACAGAGAAACCAAATGCACCCAAACAAACACTAAACACAGGAAAATGAACCAAAACCACAAACAGATTCATCTTTCTTTTTTCTTCATCTTTTTTAAAATCCAACTTCCGGATTAAACATCATCACTTAGCCATCATGACCTTGACAAATTCCTCATAGTTGATCTGGCCGTCACCATCCACATCAGCCTCACGGATCATCTCATCAACTTCTTCGTCGTCAGCTTCTCGCCAAGATTAGTCATCACATGGCGGAGCTCGGCTGCAGAAATGAAACCGTTTTGGTCCTTATCAAAAACCCTAAAGGCTTCTTTGAGTTCCTCCTCGGAATCAGTGTCTTTCATCTTGCGCGCCATCAGATTGAGAAACTCTGGGAAATCAATCGTCCCGTTGCCATCAGCGTCCACCTCGTTGATCATGTCTTGAAGTTCAGCTTCGGTTGGGTTTTGTCCAAGAGACCTCATAACAGTTCCAAGTTCCTTGGTAGTGATGCAACCTGCATAAAAAATTGAGATTAATATGCGATAAATTTAATTTATTTACTTATAAATGAGTCAAGTTGGGTTGCTTTTTAACTTAAATGACTCAAATAAAATATATATTTAGCTAAAAAATATAACAGGTCAAATGGATTTTAAGAACTTAACATTACCCAGCCCATTACACCTTGAAAAGTCCCTTTTAATACCATTACCATAATAACAGCATAGTAGAATAGTAGAATATGTGATGAATTCAATTTATTATTTATTGAACTTGATTTATAGGCTGTGTTTTGTCTTAATCGGGCCAAACAAAAACAATTTAGCTAAAACGACAACGGATCAAATCAATGGGTCATATTTAGTAGATTTGGACTGTGTAAGCCCATGGGATGCATTATTCCAACTCATTACACCTTGAAAGGTCACTTTTGATAGCATTATCAAAAAACATGATAATTCAGTTACCTCCAAATAAACTAAAACCATATGAAAATTAATATTAGCCTACAACTCATACAACTGTTCATAATTCTTGCCCGAAGCCAACGCTAAGAAAGTTGTCACACTATTATTATCTAGAACAGCTAACTCACTCACTCTTTAAACCTACTCCTAAATCTACACAATGTCCACCATAGAACTAGAAACCTCAACACAATGTCCGCCATGATAAACCCCCTGGCATTTGTCACACTACCAATAACAAAATACTGAGTCATAAAACAGCATTAGGAGTCCAGACCACAATCAGAGATCAAATTCAACTGATCGTTTCTAGCCCATACAGTCCTAAACAAGCATTTATAAAACCAAACAGATCTGACAACATACCAATTACAAACAATTTTCTCCTCTGATTTCATTCACAGGAAACACCTAAATTCTAAGAAATCACCCATCCTTCAAGATCAAAATTGGGAAATAACCTGATCTTTTGATTCCATTACCAAAATAACCTCAAAGTCAACTAATACCTATGAAAGTTATTATTAGCCCGCAACTCATACAAACATTCATAATTCTTGTCAGAAACCAATGCTAGAAACTAGTCATTTAACTAATAAATCATCAAGAACATAAACAAAATACAAGTTTCGAAACAGCATCCAGAGTCCAGACCACGATAAGTGATCAGATTAAATTGATCTTTTCTAGTGCATACAGTCCTAAACAAGCATTTACAGAAACCAAACAGATCTGAGTATCTGACAAGATACCAATATAAAACATTTTTCTCCGTTGATTTCATACTTTCATACACACTACATACTTAAATTCTAAAAGATCATCCATCCTACAACAGATCAGATGCAATCTACAAATGATTCGATATTGATCCTTAACCTAAAAATGCTCGAGAAACCTAAAAGTCAAACAGCATAGATATCGAAAATCAAGCAATCAAAACCAGATCTGGAAAGATGCGAAGGTGAAACACAAAATAAAAATCCTAAAACCGCTTTCGGTAATGTAACGCATTCGATTATGAGTATATGATCAATAATAACTGATAATATACAACAAACATGATAACTCACTTACCTCTAAACTAACTAAAACCTGATGTAAGTTAATATTAGCCTACAACTCATCCATACATTCATATTCTTGCCCAAAACTGATACTAAAAAACTTGTCACCCTACATATTTTAGAACAACTAACTCACACAGTCTCTAAACCTACACCAATGTCTACCATAGAACCAGAAGCCTAAATCACTTGAAAACAACATCTTTACCACACACCATAATACCACTAGGCTACAAACCTTAAGCAGTTATCACACTACCGATAAACAAATACAGTCATAAAACAGCATCAGAAATCCACACCACAATCAGAGATCAAATTCAACTTCATCCAACAACTGATACCGTTACTACACACCACGATACCGCTAGCGTATACAGTCCTAAACAAGCATTTTCAGAAAACGAACACAGATCTGACCACATAACAATCAACAATAATTTTCTCCGTTGATTTCAATTTCATTCACACTAAACACTTAAAACTCCAACAAATCACCCATCCTACAACATCAAAACTGCAAAATATCAACCAACGAATCGAGATTCACCTCAAAATCACAAACCTATTCAAAAAACCAAAAGTCAAACACCAGAAACAACTCAAACACCACAAACACCAAAAATCAACCAATCAGAAGCCAGATCTGGAAAAACACGAGCATCAAACCACAACACAACGATCCTACAACCGCTGTTCACGAAGCAACACATTCAATCACACAAGTTGAACAACAACATCTGATAACATAACACACAACAATCATAACAAAACAAAATTCGATCGATAAATCAGACTTCTCACCGTCTCCATCCTTATCGAACAAGCTGAAAGCCTCTTTGAACTCCGAGATCTGATCGTCGGTAAGCTGATCGGCCATTGTTGACGAACGAAGGTGTTGAGAGAACGATGAGAATATACAGCTCAGAGAGTGTGGGTGTGTGTGTGGAGTATATATAATAGGTGGTCTGCGAAGCATCAGATTGTTCCTCTTTTCATCTTGAAATGATATTATTAGTTTGCTTTTTGTGTGTGATGGGTCCGAATGGCCCTCCAAGTTTACTAACTATTTCACTTTTGACTCTTATGACATTCCTTTTGATTGTTGCATGTTTTTGACTTTTGAAGATATATAACGAGGTTTGTTATAGTTACAATTTTTTTTGAACATAAATGTTCGATTCTGTTTTTAAAAAAATGTTATTTTATTTAAATTTATTTATCCGTGTCCCAACTGCTTTGGAGGATAATTACATCATTAATCTCTTTATTTTTTTCTATACATACATATAGATACGTAAAGAGATAGAGAGATACGTGTGTCTTTATATTATTTTTGGATTTTCATATAACCCAAACCTATATAATTAAGGATATATGATTTAACGGTATTAAGATATGTTGTAAGACTGTAAGAGTATGTGTTACTAGTTAGTGAGTATGAACATAAAATGATAGTTTTTTAATTATTAGTTAATCGTTATCATAAATTACTATTATTATTATTATTTAACATAAAATTGTTTTTAAACACTTATATAATAAAGAAAACAATATTAAAATACATGATATTAATTATGTTCTTCAAACACTACAAAGTAAATACAGATTTTTTTTAATTGTCATTGTGCCTTTAAATACATAAAACTAAATCTACTCCCGTCAATTTGAAATTGTCTTGTAAGTGGGCACAAACTTTTGGAATGATGACCGTAGATTAGAGCATTTACAATGGATTTTTTATAAACGTGTGAGTGTGTTTTTTATATTATAAGAAATGATTGTAAATGTTTGTAAGTAGAGTAAAGAGAAAATTTACTGTTCATCTGTATATTTAGGGAATCACTGTTGAGTCCTTATAAATTTTTTAATATTTTTGAAAATGATTGTGAGTGAAGGAGAGAAAAATTGTAATGATAAAGATATATAAAAGTATTATTTAATTGAAAAAGAGAGAGAAAAAATGGTTATTTATTAGTGTAATTATATGTATATATAGAGAATTCACTATGAATGCTTTTGTACTATAAAAGTTCTGTTTATAATTTATAGGGGTAAGATTATATTTTTTTAACTAATTCAAAGAGTCGTCCAATAACTAAGTTATTATATTATTATGTAAATGGAGCATTTGATTTGTGTGAAAGTTATAACAAATTTATTATATATCAGTGTAAGGCACATGATCGTTATAAAACCTGCGAAACATAACGAGTGCTTGAAAAAAGTAAATTTTTTTCTTAAATTCTATCTTTTATTAATGTAGGTTAACCTACCTTATTGCTTTAGTGATCAGTGGAATAGTTTTTCAAAAGATCACGAATAAGAGATTTTACCCCCATTGACTTGAGGAGCCACAAGAACTTTCCAAACAACTTTAGATGTGTCCACAATATCATCCTAGCACTATTTGGTACAATCACATTCGTCCGCCACCATAGCCTGTACACTTTATATTAATAAGCTTAACTCATCTTTTTTTATTATATTTTATTATTATACCACCTCGTTGACAATGTTACAGGTAATGTATCATTCATGTGGTAATCACTATCACACTCAGATGCCCCGCCACCACTTCCATCCTTCTCAAGGCTATTAAGTGTCAAAGTGAATTATGTATTACCAGAATGAGCATTTATGCAATATATGAACAAGGTAACAAGTAGGGAAATAATAACGTGAAAGACAACTATGGATTGCTTTATTTTTATCTATTGTGTTAATGGCATTTGGCGTGGTGAAATTGGTGCGAGGATAGTGAATATATAGTGATGTTTTCTTTTGTTTCCTTGTTAATGCTTGAATTTCATAGGGTATGTATGCAAGTTAGGTTAAAATTACAAAGACAAAATAACTGTTTTGGAATATTAGTTTGTATTACTATACCAGTTTAGCAACCTGTGTATTACACGAGTTGATAAAAATTACTAAATTAACAGTTGTTAATCAATATTTAAAAATTATAAAATAATGTTTTCAGATAATATACGATTGAAATTTCATATAATTAATCACTTTAGATAATAAAACAACAACATTTTTTCAAACCTTGCGTATTTGAAAAACTTTTGCTTTATAAAAAATTGTTTTTTACTTTCTATTTTTTTTATAGAAAGCTGTTTTTAAGCAATTTTTTTGAAAAAAAAGTTCTTTGTACTAAAAAACTTCATTTTCATAAAATTTTGTTTTTTGAAAATTATTACGTTTTAACAAAAAATGTTTTAATTTATCAAAAAATCTATTTTATATTTTAGAAAAGATATCAATAATAGCATAAACATTTAATTTGATCATTAAATGATTAAATTGTTATGCTAGTAACATTTGATAAAAAGATTGTAAAAAGATAACATACGGTGCATAGACAATTTGTTTTATCATGATAGATTGATTAAACATTATTTTTTGTAAAAAAAAAAAAGAGATAAGTTTGTGAATCTATGCAGGCTAGAATTCAATTTTATTTTTTTGTAAATATTCATATAAAACCATAAAGTCTTAATATTTGTTACGTTTGAAAAAATTGAGAATAACGTCACAAGGTCGTCTTCTTAGGTCGTATGTGACATACTCAAATATGGCGGGGGACAATTACAAAGGTCGGTGGCAATTGCCACCATCGGCCAGAAACCCCCTGAAGTTTCTTAAATTGAAACTTTTACCCTTAATTTTTTTAAACTTTAAAAAATATCATACTAAGCATCTTAAGTTTTTAAAGTCTTAGGTTTACCTTTTGTATATTTTTACTTAAATAAACTAATTTCTTACGTCCTTAATTTTAGTTTATGTACGTCGGGTTCATTTACGTATGGACACAAATTTTGTTCAAACACGAACTAGATCAATTATAAAACGCTTTCATGCTAATTTTATATACGTTTTGAGTTGGTCTATTTTTTTCGACGTATTTTTATTTGTTAACGAGTGAGATCGAATATATTATATTTTCGTTCGATGATATAAATCGGTTAACTCTACATTTCGACAAAAAGTTTAATCCGAAAACAAGCTGGGACAGTTATAGTTTATAGTTTATCACGCCGCCACAACACGCACGTATGTTTACTAGTTAGTGTATAAAATAGAAATTTACAGAGGGTCAATGGTGACTATTTTCCTATTATGTTAAAAGAAGATCGAGTAATAATTGGCTTTAAGGTGTTTGTTGTTTGGCCACACAACTTTCTAAGTTGTTCATTTAACCCTTCCCCCCAATAGGTGTTTAAATGGGAAAGAAAGGGATGAAGCTTCGGTTAGATTGGGGTGTTCGAGTGAGGGGTTGTAACGGTGGTGGCCAGGTGGAGGTGGTTGCCTCTTCGGCAATTCCGACTTCTGCTGTCGTTAGAGTTAGTGTGTTCCTTTGGGTGGACACGATGACCACCCATTTTCCAATGACACCAAAATCAAGGAGACCCCAAATAAACGAGGGTGAGGGGTCGTAGTCTCCGGTAACGCACCGGTACGTGCACATGGTTGCCGGTCGTGCTTTGTTTATCGTACCCTAAGCGGCGATGGCTTGGTGGCTGTGGTGCATTTGCGCCTTTGCTTTGTTTTTTGACCCCAAGGTGGCGATGGCCGGAGGTATGGTGGGTTTGTATCATTGCGATGGTTGTGGAGCATATTGACACTCTGCCTCCTTGTCTGGTTGAGGTCGCGCGTGCGATTGGCTAGGGGCTTCGGCCGCCTTTGTCGGCATCTTCAGCGGGGGAACGATGGCGGCGTTGCCTCCTGATTCCGACGAAGCTATTCAGATATGCATGTTCTATCGACTCAATGATGATGTGCGAGATCTCATCTGAGAGTTAGGGTTTCGCTTAATCCTATTTGTCTGTTGGATCTATGAGTTTTTCATGTTTGCATGTTGTTTCTCTGTTGTTTAGTGTTTTATTTTGGGTATTTTTGATCTGAACCCTCAATCTTGGTGTTTATGTTTTCTTGTGTACCTCTAGTTTTGGTTATTAGATGATGATGATGCGCAAGGCGACCTTGAACCCTGATATTCTGTTTTTGGTTTGTGATGATGGTGTACGTTTTGGTGTTCATAAGTCGATGATGATGACGGTCCGTCATCTGAGACCCGTGTCCCAGTCGTTGATTGTTTAAAGTCGATAGGGTCTTACATTCGTTTGTTTCTGGTTTATTGATGATGGTGGCTATGATACGTTGATGTTCGTTGCCCTAAGGGATCGATTAGGTGTAAGCATTGCTATGATTACTGTGGCAAAGATGGTTGCTTGGCGTGGCATAGTCAGTGAGGGCAAGTGTGGTGTTCTACACTTGCAACCTGTGTTGCAGTCATGGTATCTAATATCTAGATCTGAGCCCAATAGTTCATCTTTTTGAAATAATATGGTTTGCTTTTTTACTTGCTTTACTAACATATACGTTAATTAATGTGTTCCAGCTCCGTGAAAAAATGCTATGATGGTAAGAATGTGATGATCGGACAATATGCGTTTATCTGGACCTCGATTTAATCAGTTTGTCACACGCCCAATACACGCACGAGGAAACAACACTTGTTATATTTAAGGACACTGTTGCATATGAATAGACATTTTTTAAAGTAGATTACTCTTACATGTCATTATCTCATTATTTTTTTTATTGTGATTAACATGAATTTTAGAATGTGTGATATAAAACTTACAAAAACAATATATTATATACATGTCTTGTTATGTTCGTCTCCAAAAAAGAATAATCTATCGAAATTTTCTAATATTAATGTTACATTTAAAAATATAAGCGTATTATAATCTCTAATGCTTTTTTATCTAAAACTATTTACAATTAGGTATATCAAGTTTATATGTTTCTACGTTATGAAGCTTGTTCTTTTTGATGTATCACCTTGTTTTTTAACAACAATTTTTTTCTTCTTAATTCCACATAATTTTAAATTTGTAAGGATTTGAATCTACATTACATTAATAAGAAATTGTCACCAATATTATTAGGTTACAAGACCACGGGCTAACGTATCACCTTCTTAAGCCCTCAGTGCAAGATGTTACAAACCCTAGGGAGTGGAAAGAATCACATTTTAGACTATGTATGCTCGATAACACATATGTCTTTGCATGTATAGACGGCAAAAAGATCTTGCTTATATTAACCTTCTAGTATCAACGTCAAAAATAGATAACTAAGTATAAGACGGCATAAAAACCTCTAGTAATAAAACAACAAAACAATGAATTGTTATAAACTTAAATTCATGAGTAGCATCTAACTCAATGATTCATATATCGTTAATAATGTATTTTATTCAAACCAAGTTTTAGTCATGTAAGTATGAGTTGTTATTCTTCTTTTTGTCCGAATAGGGTATTAAACCACATCTTTGTTAGATGTAACAAAATAATATATTGGGATTTTTTTATTTAGGTTTGGACTATTTTGTGTATATTGGGACTTTTATAATATAAATTGGTTATTTATATTATTTTTATAATAGCATATATCTAACTATTTATAAAAAAATATCAAAAAATAAAAATAAAAAAATAAAAAATGAATTCGAATATACGAATCACTATCCGCATCCGTATATCCGGAATTTTAGTATGGATAAATATAGTGATTTTTACTATCTAGAAATTTCGAATATTCGTAATTCGGATATCCGACTTTAAACATCATTAATTATAATAAAAAAATTTGAATGAACATTTATTATAATTTTGATCTTATAATTTTAATTTCTCGCTTCTATCTACTACTAAATAATTATATTAACTATTAATGATATTATTTAATTTTTTTTAGACTAAAAATAGTTTTAATAATTTAATAATGAGATCTTTTTATAATGTAATTTCTAGAGAAATTTTTTTACAAAATAAGAAATTTTTTAAACAACAATTTTTTTTTAAAATAATAGTATTTTAAAATCTGTGTTTTCAAGAAATAAAATTTCTATAAGACAAAATTATTAAAATTCAAAGTTATAACAAGAAATTTCTAGAAATGATGGTTTTTATATACGTGTTTGTTTTGGAACAAAATATTTTTATTAAAAGAAAAAAACAACAAAAGGTTTAAAAACAAAAGTTAAAAACTAATATCATTATTTTATTACTTATAGTATTTATTTATATGTAATTTCAATCATATCTTATTTTAAGGTATTATTTTATATTTAGAATGTGTAAGAACAATTTAGATATTAGCACGTGTCTTTATGATTAAGATTATGTTGATGATAAAATTGATAATATTCCCCTTTCTCAAGTTTCATATATATTTTTTAAACGCCCGTAATTTTTACGTACAATATTATTATTTTGAAAAAAATTTAACCATAAAAACAAGCATTTATTTATCTTTAAAATGCATATAGTATTGATATAATAAAACAAAGCTTTTTTTTCACTTTTTTAGCTCGTTGTGTAATTTTATCAGGTAATTATGTAATCTTTTAAATTGACAAAGATTATACTATTACCTTACAAGGATTACACAATGAATTGGATATATAAAAGGTTTACATTTTTTAGGATTGTTTATTCATAAATTATCATATTAGAAAAACAAAATGCATAAGACAATAGTTAACATTAGACACATTGATCAGTATTAGACACAATGGATAATAAAATGACCAGCACTAGACTCGATAAGCAGTATTAGACACAATATGCTGCTTGACGAGGATTACACGATAACCTGATCAGGATTACACAGTAAACTAGAGATTATAAAAAAAAGTTACAATTTCAACATTGTGTTATTTAAAAATTATTATTTTAGAGAAACACAATAGAAAACACAATGATCAGCATTAGACGCAATGATCTGATGAGTATTACACAACTACTTGATATTGCACAATAGTCTGACGAATATTATACAATTACTTGATATTGCACAATGATCTGATGAATATTACACAGTGAGATTAAATAACGTGAACAATGAGCTTAAATAACATGAAAAAACTTTGTCTTTTATATATATTAACATTCTATGCGTTTTAAAGATATAAAAAAGTTTGTTTTATGTTGTATTTTTCTAAAATAAATATTGTATGTAAAAATTATGAGCGTTTAAAGAAAAAGACGGAGCTTGAAAATGTGACTAAGAATGAGATTGGGTTTTTGATGTGGGTCGCCATATGGAGGTGATCAACAAAGACGACACCAGATACTGCTTCCGGTTACCCGCCCATGTAACCACCGTCTTTGTCTTGGATGTTGCTCAAGATGCCTCTAGCATCGACGTGGCTATCCAGTCTATGTATCTTTTTTGAGAACCCCAGGAAACAATGGTTGGGTGATGATGTTGTAGTTTTAGTCGACTACGTGGTGTGTTGTGGCTGCTATTTCTATGGTCACGCTTTCCCTCGGTTGTCAGTTATCTGGTGTTTGTTGTGTTTTCTGGGTGCAAATTCTTCCTTTTTTCTCTTTGAATGGATAGAACGAGTTTGTGACAATGGGCAACACCTCATTAGAGAGATTCAGTTGAGTTGTGTGACCATGAACCTTTAACTTCGTATTTTGGTTTCCTCTTTTGAGGTTATCTTTGGCATGTCATGGTGGTGGCTGTGTTGATGATGATGATGACCGATCATTTGAGACCCTCTGTTGGTTTAAACCCTATACCTGCTACTCGTGTGGGATTCAATTGGATTATTTGAAATTGTCTAGTTATACTACTGATATGTTAGTCCCAATTTAGGTTATATTTGGTTTGTCTATTATGATGGCTTTGGGCTTATCTAAGACGTGGTTTGGTTGGTTTTATGTATTTGGTGATTATTCGATGATGATGGGCCGGAAATGCAAATAGTAATGTCGATGATGTTAGCGATGCTATTTCGATGAGGTTAGCGATGCTATGTCGATGATGATGGGCTTTGGTTCATTTAAGACATTACCGAGTCGGTTATGGTTATGCTTTCTAACTGGTGATGACGAAACCCATTCGTTTTAAACTCTGGTTGTGCTCCACTTGATAGGTGATGGCGATGCTAAAAAAAGATCTATTCAATTCCTTGTTACGGCACGATAAATATGAGTTTATCCGAGCCTCTGTTTATCCCATAAGCCACGTTCGCAACGCGTTTTTGGAGACAACACTAGTTCTTTGTTTGTTTATCTACATGCACCATCAAGTTTATTTTTGAAAAATATTATAATAATCATGTTAATAGTGATACCTTCTTCAACCTTTGTTTTTATCCACAAATGGAAAACTTTAAATAATTTTTCTTGTCATTTTCATTTTGTTTTATTCATGCTTGTTATTTGATGTCAACTTTTAGTGGTGAATCCAATACCAATCATCTTGTATGGTGACATGTAACTCGTAACTATTTTGACGTTCAGAATATTATACCATTTGATAAATTTAATAATAAACATGCTTTTATATGAGTGATCGGAGCATGTATATACACATATAAATATCGGTTAATCGGCTTATTTGTACATGTTGATAAATTATCAACTAGAAAACCACATTATTGTATCAACAAAGAAGAAAAACAAAGTTATTATAACTTTTTGCACATAGAAAGATAGATTTAGGTAAAAAGTATAATAAATTTTGTTATACACCGATGCAAGGCTCTTGATCTTGACATATAACTTATAAAACTTGCAGGTGGAACATAATGAGTACTTCAAAAAAGAATTTTTATCCTTACATATTATATATATTATTGTAGGTTAACCTACCTTTTATTCAACAAAGTAAAGTACGTTATTTTTATGATCACTAGAATAGCCTCCTAAAAGTTCATGCATCAGACCAAGTTACCGAGGTTTCACCCCATTGACTCTGAGGCACCGCAAGAGCTTTCCAAACAGCTTTAGATGCATCCACAATATCATTTTTGCACCCCTTGGTAGAGTCACACTCATCTACCACCATAGTCTGCACACTTCTACCGTTGTAATTTATATTAATAAACTTAAAGCATCTTTGTCCACTATTGTACCACTGCGTTGACAATGCTACAATTAGCGTATCATCCGAGTGGTATTGACCATCACACTCAGATGGCCCACCACCACCTCCACCCTTCTCAAAGCTATTTAGAGTCATAGTCGCTTGTGTATTACCAGATTGAGCATTTGTGCATGATATTAACAAGATAACAAGTACAGAAATAAGAACAAGAAAGAAAACTATGGATTGCTTCATTCTTTTCTATTTTGTTGATGATACTTGGTGTGATGAAATTGGTGCTAGGGAGAGTGGTTATATAATGATGTTTTCTTTGGTCTCCATGTTAAAGGTTAAATTTCTTGTGTATCTATATTAATCAAACATTAGTTTATGTTACTATATTAGCTTGTGTTAAAATGCTAAAATAATAGTTTTGGAATATTATAATGCTAAAGTAACAGTTTTTGGAATAATAGCTTGTTGTACTATGTTAATCAAACATTAATTTATGTCAATAAGGACAAAATTTAAGTTCTTGAATCTATGTACGTAGGCTAGAGTTCAGTTTTGTTTAATGTAAAAATTCATATAGAGTTTTAATACTTGTAAGTTCTAGGAAAAAGATGAGAAATTGATCATAGAGTCTTGGGTCGTCTTGTAAGGCCATGTGCAACATCCTCAGGATGGTAATACAGACTATTTGTTCAGTCTATAATCATGGGTTACTAGTTTCGACATATTAATATAGCTTATAGGCGTATAAAACAAAATACTTAAAGAAATCCAACGAACAACATCAAATATATATGTGTGTATACATACATACACATATAAAACAGCTATAGAAATAGAAAGACATTGAATTGTTATATCTTTAAGTTCATCGATAGCAACTAACTCAATGATTAATAAATACTTTACGTAATGTGCTTTGTTTAAACCATATATGGTATTAAACCAATCTTTGTTGGATGTAACAAAAAAAATAAAGTTAACTTCACTTTTGCTTCATGTGATTTGCTCCAAATATCGTTTTGTCTTCAAAGAATTTAAATCACATTCTTCCTTCTTGTGATATGTAATATGTCCCAATCAGCTACAGGACCCTTACGACATCCATTTTTTTCTATTAAATTTCTATGAAAAGACCAATACACTGTTGGTCATATACGGATCATTTAAGTGTTGATTATGTCAATTTGAAAACTATCACCACCAAGGCACATACACAGACCACACCACCACCATTGTCCATAGCCACCGAGGCGCATATAGGACCTTATTCTTTTTCGGCCAATAATTTGATTTGCTCATTTGTAGCTTTTTTGAATTTCCATTTTTAGCTTTTGCTCTCGCATAATCTTCCCTACAAAATTACAATAAATACATAATGAATAATTACTCTGAACTGCAAGACATATCGCACAACGGACAGTAACCGTTCTAAGAAAAGAGGACAATGTTTCATCATAACCGATTCCTTCTTATTGATTGTACCCTTTGACGATCAACCTTTCCTTGTATCTTTCTACTTCACAAATGGACTTATACTTAAGACTTTATATATCAATTTACATCCTATGCCTTTCTTATCATGTGGAATTGAAGGTCAACTACTAACAACACATTATTCCTGCCAAATGCTTCCATTTTAGCATTCATGGCATTGACCAATTTCTATTAGATACGTATTCATGCAAATTACGTGGTTCTATGGTTTTGTTTAAGATAGGAGAAAGATAGAAATTTTTAAGTCTTAATTTGGAATAATGCACTACTCTTCTAATACCATATTTGACCTTCTCACAGACTACATAGTCGAAACTTCTTTGAAGAAGAGACACAATCCTAGAGGTTCTGTTTGGTTCATCATTTAGCGACCTTTGCCCCCTCATCATAGGGCACTTCATCACTTGAAGATTCATTTGACTCAATACAATCAAAGCAATTTAAATTGTTCACCTTTTTAAGCAAAAAACAAATTTCCAAATTAAAGTATATTTTTAGAGTTAAGTTCGGTTTTCCTCCCAAAGGTTTGACAAAAATAAACATCTACCTTTAAAATATTAATAACATCAATTTACCTCCAAAAGTTTCATAAGTTGTTTCAATTTCAGTCCAAAGTTTCATTAGTTGTTTCTTGAATCCAAAATAATAAAATTTTTGAAATGAAAATTATAACAACTTATAAAACTTTTGGAGGTAAATTGATGTTTTTAATCTTTTGGTAGAAAATGCTTACTTTAGTCGAACCTTAGGAAGCAAAATTAAAATTAACCATTATTTTTATATTTAAACTGATAAACTTCTTTGTAAAATTTTACATCTTGTAAAAATATAACAGTTTTGTTTCAAAAATCTATAATTTGTATCCCTTTTGTTACATTTAAATAACCAATTAGAACATATTCTTTTAGCACGACTTGAAAGTTTGTATAAATTGCTCAAACTAATGCTGAAACACAGACAATCAAAATTCTTCAAATGTACTTCAAGCCCAACATTACATCATAAAGATCTTTTTTTTTTTTTATTCTAAACCAAATTTGTATTTATATAGATAAAAATGGCAAAAAGAATCTTGTCGTGTTAACTTCTAGTTAAACATAATCACAGTTATGAGTAAAACAACATGACGTTGAGTCCCACTTAAGTTCATCGATGGCATCTAATAACTCAATGAATAATATATCCTTTATTTAATGTATTTTTAGTCTTCGTCTCGTAACCTTGAGTTGTTCTTGTTCTTGTTCGTGTTGCAAAGAGGGTAATAAACAAAATCTTTGTTAGACTACAAAGATACTATATACATAATAACGATCTGTCTTTCTTGTTATTTAATCGGGCATTTATGGGTGTGTGGCTTGTAATCATGTTCATGGAGAAGGGTTAGTATATTAATATTAAATAATAAAATATGTAACTTTTACATTATGTTGTTATGCGTTGTATATTTATACAATATTCGTAGGGATCAATAGTTAAATATTTGTAAGAATACACCATTTAGATTCTGTCATGAAACCAAGTAATGGGAGAAACAAAACAAGTTATGGGAAGAAAACAAAATATCAATATTGCATAGATTAAAAACAATTACATGTAGGTGGGAACCATACTCGAGGTAAGTCGTTATTTGCGAATTGCGGGATGTAAGAAATGTAAAAGTCTTTTACACAATAAGTTTTGCAAAATTTTGGGAGTGTTACTAGTGCTTGTTATTTAGTAAAATCTTAATTATCCGTAGCAGAGGCGTTTATTCAATGTTTTATAGTTTTTACGCCTGTCAAATCACTGAACTTCTTTATACGGATTTTACTTATCCAAGCTTCTATTCGAAGAGTGCATAACTGCATGGATAAGCTCACACTAACTCGTCAATTTAGGTCAAAACCACCCAGTATAATCCATTCGACCAATAAGTGACTTGTTTAAATAAGATGTTTCAAATGAACTCAATCAGTCTAGTTATATACCTGGCTTCTTATGCTCTCGCCAACCCGTCTTATTCTAAAGATGGGACTTATTTAACATACCATTTGTATGGTTTCTTTTACTAAATATATAGTATGTTAAAAACTTATATATTACACAAGTTATAATGATGATGATTTTTACTATATAGTATTTTAAAAACTTATATATATTACACAAGTTATAATGATGATAATGATAACAATAACGACTAATAAGAGTTAATTACATAAATAGTTCTTTCTGTGTTACCTAGAATGCTAATTCTTTTGAGTAACAAGTTTGAGTTTTGTAGTTGGGTGAGATTATTCTACAAAGTGTATTTTTGTTACAAAGTGTGAGAAGACACAATAAGGCTAAAAAAGTCACAAAAAAATTACATCTCACAATCTAAATCGAATTTCAAAAACATACTTCAGAGTCTCTGTTCCTCTCGTCGTCCTCTTTCAGAAAAAAATAAAAAATAAATAAAAAAAATTTCATCGTGTCTTTTATGACACAATGACGTCATCTTGTTTTTCATAATGACACAATGATGTCATTATGTCTTTCATAAATGACACAATAAAAAAACGTTAATTTTTTTTATTTTTTTAGTTTTCGTTTATTTTTTTAGTGAGAACGGCTAGAGAAACAAAAGCTCGGAATTACTTTTTTGAAATTCGATTATATTGTGAGATATAATTTTTTTGTGACTTTTTTTTGATTCATTGTGTCTTCTCACACTTTGTAGTAAAAATACACTTTGTATTTGAACCTCTTTCTTTGTAGTTATTTTTTAATAACACCTTTAAGCATTAAGCTTAGCACACCTTTACTTTTAATGGATTAAACCATCACGTGCCATGCATATATGTGAGGGTTTGGTCAATTCCAAATACAATCAAAAAACATATTAATTAATCTGCTTTCATCTTCAACCCTAAGGAGCTTCAATAGACAACGGTGTTAAGCAAATGTGAAAGATTAGTCATAATATAAAACTCTTAAACTAACAATAACCCTAGACGACGTTTCTACTTTTGTCCACAATTGATGATTTCTTCAAATTGTATCATGTCACTTGTAATCATCAAAATGAATAAATTATGTCATATTTTTGTATGTTACATATATCATATGAATATTTGATAACAAAACTACTCTACTATTTTCTAATAATAATATTATGCATATTAAGCAAACTAGGGCTGTTCACGAGCCGAAGCGAGCCAAACCAGGGCAAGCTTAAACTCGGCTCGAATTTAAACCGAGACAACTCGGTTCGGTTCGGTTTTAAAACCGAGCTAGAAATCTAGGCTCGAGCTCGGCTCGGTTTTAATTTTATAAACACAATTAAAAAATCAAATGCAAAATAAATTTAAAATACTACATAACTCATTACCGGTTTATAACAAGTTTCACAAAATATGAACTAGTTTAAAGAAATTAAGTTCAACTTCAACAAAATACAAATAACTTCATCATTATCTAAATTGAACGAATAAAACCCGTAACACATATACAACCAGTAGTATATTTTTGGTAAATAAATTAAAAGTATGTTTGAATAATTTATTTTAATATATAAAAAAATATATATAAGCATCACATGAAACAATCCAAACAACATTATAGTTTAATATTTGATAAAAAGATTAGTTAAAACATATATTATATTCTTAACAAATAAGTAAATGCAATGATATATGTTATATACATAAAAGCATATATATTACAAGTAAAACAATCCGAGCCATACCGAGCCGAGCTAACAAGCGAGCTAAACCGAGTCGGCTCGGCACGTTACGAACCGAGCCGAGTTCAGCTCGTTTTCATACCGAGTCGGCTCGGTTCGGTTCAGTTTAAAACCGAGCCATTTTGAGCGAGCTTTTTTCGAGCTTTTTCCGAACGAGCTTCGAGCGAGTTACGAGCCGCGAGCTATTGGACGGCCCTAAAGCAAACACTCGATTTGGCTTTGCAAGTTAAAAAACTTACAAAATATAAAAAAATGTAAATTTTGAAAGATTAAAAGATTAAAGAAATAGTAAATATTATCACCTAGTTAGAAAAGTACAAGTAATTTACAATTACCAAGTGTTCAAGCTAAACACTATACAAAAAATTAAAGTATTCTAACATCTTATTTACAGAACCTAAACAAGTTCAAGTTAGTTTTAGATTGAACACATTTGACTAAACAAGTCAGTTTGATAGGTTTGCAAATTGGTTCATTATTTCATTTATTTTTTTAGAACTTTAAAGGTTTTTTATGCTAAAATTTACATATCTAGGTTGGGTATTTCTATATTAAATGAGTGAATGTTAGTGTTGACGTCAACTTGTAAATACGCGACTTGTGTCTTCTTTTTGTAAGGTTTGAGTCATGTTTGGAAACAAGGTTCGTAGTTCATATATGGGCTAGATATTGAGCTCAATGCACAATTATTGCTTTACTTTAGAGGGGGTATGATACAATACGTTATATATTACATCATGAGTACAAACACTTTCAAGAAAATGAAATACAAAGAGCATCTTCTCACGCAATCAAGCAAAATGCACGACTACGTAGAAGGAAATTATTACAACACCAACCGATTATTGAATTTTCAGCGTCGGTCACTTTGGTCACTGTGATTTCATGGATTAAAGTATGATCATGCATCTGACCAAGTAACTGTGGTCTCACCCCATTCACTTTTAGGCACATGAAGGGCCTTCCAAACAGCTTTAGATGCATCCACAATATTATTTTTACATCCTCTAGTCGAGTCACACTCGTCAACAACCTTAGCTTTTACACTTTTACCTTTATAATTTATATTGATAAACTTAAAACATCTTTGCCCATGATTATACCAACGGGTGGATAATGCCACAATGAGTGTGTTATCTGAATGATACTTGCCATCACACTCGGATGGACCTCCACCATCCCCACCCTTCTCGAAGCTGTTGATGGTCATAGTCGCCTTCATATTACTCAAACCCGCGTGCATAGATGGTATAAATAAGGCAGAGAAGAGAACAACGAAGATAACCACAACTTGCTTCATGTTTTCTTTTTATATTTTCGATATGTTGGATGGGTTTTGGTACACAATATGGTTGAAGGGTGTTGAATATATAGTGATATGATTTTTGTCTTGTTTTAAGTGGTTATATCATATATGTCAATATTGTAAGTTAAGAGGTTAAAATTACAATGTCGATGTAACAATGCAAGTTATGTAAATGCATTTTTATATCAATAGTATCTCATTTCTAAAAAGTAAAGTTAAAAACAAGAATCTATTTCTTATAGTAAATATATGTTTAGTGTAGAACGCCTAAAGTAATAACTTTTATTATGTTTTACATTAAAGACAATCTATTGACTATTGGCTATTATAGTCAACGTAATATAACCAACTTATAAAGAGGAAATAGTAAGCTTTCGGATGATATTGTTTTGTTAGTAGGTTACTTTACACCTATTTGATTTGGTACTTCAGGACAGAGTTATCACATAAAAACCACTAAAAGTAGTAACTACTATGGGTGTAGAGTAAGTAGTTTCATTAGTTTATGATACATTAATGTTCAAGTCCATCAAGACAATTAAAGGTGATTAGGTGGTGTAACAATAAGGCTTTTCACATTTAGGATTCGTGTATTTTTCCTACCATTTATGGTTCATTATGTATACTTTTTAAACATAAGTTATTTACTTTACATGTTCCATTCACAATGCAAAGTACAAGCAAGGTATGCATGATTTATGCAAGCAACTTCAGCTGTAAGTTACTTGTTTTTTCGAAGGCCAACAACTTGATGGACATATTAGACTCCATGGATTGTCATGTTAAGGTTGTACTTTCTACTAACGGAGGAAGCGTGCTCAAGCATACTATCATCTACAATTGCAAAGGAGATTATAAATCTTCTACGGATGTTATATATGATAAAACCTACAAGCCTATTGAAACTTATGTGGTCGCCCATCCTAAAACTTATTAATCTATCTTCCATTTAACATGTTTTATTATAATGGAACATGTTCTATTATGGTTTGCGTTCCTTTTGCAATGGTGTATTTTTTTCTTGTGACTTTTATTTTATTGAGTGATTTTCTAAATAATTGTGTATTATTCTTTATGTATTCCTAATGTTAACTCGACTCTAGATCCTATCTATTGGTTCCTACAGCGCGGCATCTTCATAATTGACTTCGTAAAGGAGATGATAAATCTTCCCTAGATGTTCAATATATGAGAAAACATACAAGGATATCGAGTCATATGCCCACATCTTTAAAATTATTAATCTATCTTTCATTTTTCAATTAACGTGTTCAGTTATGGTTTGAGTTCCTATCGCCATCGTATTTATTTCTTTTGACTTCTATATTATTGATTGATTTTTAAATAACTGTCTATGACTAACGGTGTATTCTTTGTGCATTCTTAATGCTAACTCGACTCTAGATAATTACCTAATTTCCTTTTAGAAGAATACTGATTTATCTGATCACGTTGTTTGTTAACAGAGTATTATTGATGGTTCTGCGTACGAGTTCTCAAGAAAAGGAAAACCTTGGGAACTGGGGTGGTTTTCTAAGCCGTTGATCTGAACTTTTGGCAGATAGTGCAAGTTGCTAATTAACAAACCATTGAGACCGTCCGCAAGAACTTTAACAATTGCCTATATGCCATCAAATAAGGTACCAATAATCTTAATATCTATCTATATATATATATATATATATATATATATATATATATATATATATAGATAGATAGATAGGGCGGTTACTATACAAAGTGTTTTTTTCGTGCGAAGCGTACGAAGTTTTGGGGTGAAATTATCACGCAAGAACGATAATAATTACGCAAGACGAATTACACTCACGTGAAATTATCACGCAAAGATAATATTATCACGCAAGAATACCTTCTTGCGTTATAATTCCACCTTTGCGTGATAATTTCATATCTGCGTGATTAATTCTTACACTTGCGTTATAATTACACCCGTAACATTTATTCTTGCGTGATAACTTCGTAGGTTTCGCATGAAAAAAACAATTTGTACCGTAACCTATATATATATATATAGTTTTTTCTATTAAATTATGCGTATAATAAACTAACTATTAAAAATATGGTACCTTTGTGGTAAAAGGATTTTTTACGAGAGTGATTATCGGTTGGAAAATTGATTTCGTGAACATGACACATATCGCTGCATTTTCGTCTTTTAAAATCATATTAATGTTGAACTATAGCCCAATGAGCTTCTAGCAGGATACATTTTCTAAATTTCTTAGGGCTGAAATATAAGAGAGAATGACTAAGAATGATTTGGAAAATAACAAAAAGGTCGGTTTTTATTAACTAAAATAACAAAAAAAACTAGCCGTTGAAGTAGTCGTTCAACCTTCATAAGCGGGTTGGCCTGCGGGAAAGATTCACTACACGAGGGTGGTTTTGCGGTACAAATGGCCCGTGACAGTGTCCCCGCCGGTACCGATAGATCCCGCTACCGCTGTCATCCTCTACTTCCACTCAGTCCCTTTGTCTTAAACCCACATTTTTTTAAAGAAAATAACAATGTGGACTGAAAAGTAAGATGCCGAGAAAATAAGAAACAACTAATAAATTAAGCAACGCTATTGTTTTTTAAGTTCTTATTGATGTGAAGAAAATATTAAAGATTGTCAATTGGAAGAAAGAAACATTGAATAATTATAAAATCAGAAATGATTCATAAGTTGGATGGAATCATTTATTTTATAAAGTTTTATCATTTGAAAAATGGCTAATTATCTTTTCTTAATGTATGGCATCTACATTTGATAGACTTAGTCAAGTGTCATGCGTACCTAAAATAAAACTGAATTCTTGTTTTTAAGAACTTATATGAACAGTTATATAACAAATATATCTAGTAAATACAAAGCTATTGATCTGATTTGAGTAAATATGATGAGGATCGATAAACTTTTTACATGTCCAGGCGAATATTAGTAAGAAACCTCCGACTTCAAAAATCTTCATGTTCAATAAATGGTTAAAATATGACAATAATCGGTTCTAGATTTCTATTCTAGATATAAATACTCAAGAAGTATATGAACTACACGGTACAAACAATTACCGTACTTTCATATATTGGCCTGAAATTTTAACTAGTTTCGTAAATATAATTTATTTGTCAAATTTCTTGTTGAGATTAAATAGTTTCATTAGTTCATGATACATTAGCTTCATTAGTGTGAAATCTATCTTTCATGACACTTTTGAGTTGAATAAATGGTAGTTGTTCATTACTAGCGAGTTATGCTGCGCAGGGGCTAACAACATTTAAATAGAAGTAGACGCAATTGTTAAAATAGCATGAAAAAAAAAAGAAACTTGAAACTAAAACTAATAACATATTCAAGTGGAAACTAAATAACAATCACTTATTGTTTTTATTGTAAACACATTAATATAATGAAAAATTTTAGAGCCACTTTGGTAGCCTCTTGTAAATTGAATTATTCGAATCAAAGAGTTCATATTTTAATTTGATGGAATAAATGTTAGTATATGAAAGTTCATTTATCAATTTACAACTAGCCCCGCCTACCATAAATGACTTCCAAGTTGAAGATAATAATTGGCAGCTAACAAGTACCTAACTATGATTGTAGTTTCTTCGCACCCGAGTCTACTCTTAGTCAACTAATTGGTCAACGAATTTGTGATCCTGAAGCTTATAAGTCTTCCCACAGCTCATGCTCCCTTAGCACTACAATCTTAGTGTGCATCTAATGGCATCCCCTTCGTTTTCTGTGATCGGTTCGCAGTTCATTGCACAGAATACATTTGAAGTTATAGTCGATAAGTATCCGTCTAATGATCTTGTGATCACTGATATCAACCATAAAGTCTTGCTAAAAGTAACACCGTGTGACACAATACTTCATCGTCAGCGGATGCTACTTGACGCTAATAACAAACCCATCGCGATGCTCAGGGAAAAGGTAAAATCATATATGTTCTATTTTTTGACTTCTCTATTTTTGTGAATAAACAAAATTTTTGGTTTCTTTTTGGATTGTGCTTCTAAAATCAACCTTAATGGTTTAAATTGGATTTTTTCAGAACATGAGTATGCATACTAGATGGAATGTGTACAGGGGTGACAGTAAAGCCGATTCAGACATTATATTGAGCGCAAAAACCGAACACATGATCTACCGTAAGACCAATGTTAGAGTGATGTTGGGTAACAATAATGATGGTTGTGATTTGAGGATCAAAGGGAATTGGTCGAAAGGAAACTGCAATATTTATTTGGGAGATTCTTCAACAATAATATCCCAGGTAGTTTTCATATATATACCTTCTACTTAGTTTATATGTGTGCGCGCATATATATATATAGTATTTTGATGCAACCACTATCAGATTGAAGTATTTTGATGGGCATTAAATCTTAATTGGATAATTCCGAAAAACCAAGGACGAGTATGTGTTTGTCATTAAGAAAATTGTACCTGAAGTAGACTAAAGATTTTCATTTTATAGGTATGAAACATCAAAATATTTTGTTGAAATGACACATAGTGTAAGTGTTAGTTTCGTGGTAATAGTAGTTGGCGGTTAATTTCGGTAATCGGTTTTTGTCGGTAGTAATTTAGTTACTATTTCAATAGTAACCTAGATTAATTCTGTTTCTTCTAATATATAGCAAGTTGGTTACTACTAATAGTTGGTCGGTAGCCTTTACGCTACTTCCTACATAATACTTGGTTACTATTGTTGATTGCATGGTCCCTAGTTTAAACTAACAGATCATTTCTATTGATATGTGCTACCAAACCGCTAGGGGTGTTGCCCTCTTGAACTCATTTGGCTCGTCGGTGCCGGAACTCATACTAAACATAACTAATGTGATTTGTATTTGGTATTGAGTGTATACTAGTTGCATATAATAATATAATAACACTATAATTACCAGCAGTTTGATTGAAATATGCTAAGGACAATTTCATTACTTAAGAACTCATACTAAACATAACTAATGTGATTTGTTGACCTTGTAGATACATAAACCGCAAGCGTTGAAGTATGCTAATGACAAATTAACGGTGACAATTCAACCTGGCATGGACTATGCATGTGTGGTCGCGCTTTTAGCAATTGTTGATGCCATGGAAAATCCCGATGAGGCAAAAGGCTCCAGTGCTCTAGCCGTGGTTAATATTATTGGTGCATTTTCATCATCCTAGTCGAATTAGCTCCATTTTCCATTCATAAACTCACGTCTGTATCATTATGAACTTTACTTTCAACATCTTGCAGTTGAATTAAGATTGATATTTTGAAGTGAAATCTTTTGTATTCTGTTGAATTTAATAACATCACAAAGCCTTGTTTTTTGTGACAACTTGTATCAGTTCATAGTTTTTGATTGTTCCATCATTGATACCTAGATATCTAGTAGTGAAGTAGCCAGGTTTACATAAAGTTAACTTGGAGCCATGTTTTTTAAGTTATGATATAGTGTTTTGGAAACTAACTAGAGAGTTTAATAATATTATAATTAATCACACATATGAAAGTAATAACAAAAATTTAACAAGAAAAACACAAGAAACGGGTGAGTTTAGGTTATGTTTCATTTGATTAATTATATAAATTAAACCTCTACTCAAAAAATAAGATTAAGAAACATGAAATAACATTATTTGTCTTGTACAACCAAATATAAACATACAATAAGCCGGTAAAAATGACATAAACACGAGTTTCATATCAAATCGAGGTAATTAATTAACCAGATTTAGAGTTATATATACCTTGTTTGTAATAGCTTTCAACTGAAACACCGCATATGTGGTATATATAAACCAACACATATATACCTCTTACATTTTATCAGACTAGCTTCGAGAATTTTCAAAAGACCTTGGACCCAGTGCGAAAACTAAATATGAGCCCCTATAATACGACATATAAAAAAATCTAACCGAATAACTTGTCTAATTCAATCGAAGTGCCAAAGTCTATTGTCCATCGATTTTATCACTTATGCACTTGAAATCTTGAATGGGTTTTTCTTTTTCTTTTTTTTTATTTAGGTATTATTATGTTAAATTGGGTTTAGATTGGATAAATGGTATTGGGTAACCTATTTAAAATGTTTATGGGCTCTAAGTTAAAGCTTAATAGGCTAAAATAATTAAAATATTATTAGGTTTGTTAATAATTTATTAATACTTTATAATTTTTTTAATATATATATATATAAATTTTGGACCCTTAAGGAGATCTGGACTTAGGTGGTCGCCCACCTCGCCCACCCTTAAGGCCGGCCACGCATTTTATTGGCAACAACAATTTTGATCTCGTGGGAGACCCAAATACTTGTTTTAGTGCAAAGTTTTCTCAAATCAACTTTTGTTTTAGTGCCAAGCCCGTTAAGCATGTACACAACATCTTTGGTGGCAACGTTGCCCGAAGCCCCTAATTATACGGGCACCCACCTAGTCGCGCTACAAAAGAATCCATCAAGCTTATTTGCATCTGTCATTAGTTAAAATGTTTTTATAAGAATTGATTATTCCATGAAATTATGGATCACATTTTTTAGCAAGTAGTAAGCTTACTCGATTGGGAGACTAATATGTTTGCAAGAGATTCACCATAAGTGTCGTGAAAGTTGTAATTCACTTATTATTAGAATTAACGAGATATATTTAATTTTATATAATTTTAATATATGAGATTTAGTTTATCAATTTTCCAACTAGCCCCACCTCATCATAAATTACATCAAGTTGAAGAATGAAGAAGCTACCCGATACGAAAATGTGGTTGTAATTTCTTCAAAGACGAGTCTACTCTTGGTCAAAGTCAACTAATTGGTCAACAAATTTTGTCATGTTAAAGCTTAAAAATCTTCCTATAGCTCAGTGCTCCCTAAGAACTACAATCCAAGGGGCGTTTAGTTTGTGAAATTTGTTGAAATTGTAATTGATTTTAATTAGAATTTAAAAAATTCATTTGAAAATTTAAAATGTGTTTGTTTGGTACATTCGTTATGGGAATGGAATGTAAAAATACATAAAATGATAAAACTACCCCTTAAAATTTAATAAATATAAAACAAAGATTTACAGTAGGAGTGAGCGAATGGGTTTGACTCGGCTGACCTAGAACCAGGAACCGATAATGATCAATCGAAGAACCGGAACCGGACCTTGTAAGTACGTTGATGATTCAGGTGTTTGACGGGTATTGATGTGCCGGTTATCGAATAAAAAAATTTTAGGCTATAGTGCAACGTTTATGTAGCAAATACAAACCATACAAATTCATCGTCTGTATTCAACTGGATTTTATTATAAAAGTTCGCTTTAAAAGTTTGCTTGAAGTACAACCAATAATTTTAAAATTCATGTGATATATATATTATATTATCATATACATGACTACATGAACGTATTATCACTCACATACACATTAAATATAACACACGTTATCATACGCACATATTATTACAAATTATCATGCACACGTATTATAACGCACACACATCATACACACGTATATTATCCTTTTTCCTTGTTACGAATCATGTAATTGATTTTCAAATTTGTAAAAGAATAGGTTTTATGGTTTTAACGGTTCACATTTGATTATGCGCCGGTCGGTTGGTGGCAAGTGGTGGTGGCTGCTAAGGCGGCGATTGGTGGCGGGTGGCATCTAAAACGGCAGTGGCAAGCAGTATTGATGGCAACGGTGTCGGTGGGTGGAGGATGACGTGGCGGTCGGGCGGTAGTGCTGGTTAGGGTACGGCTATTGGCGGTTGGTGGTTGGGGTGGGGTTATGCATAATGCTTTCCTTTAGAACTCGAAAGGATTATGAATTCCATTGAGTGTGAAATTTTATTGGAATTAAACCCAATTCCAATTGTTTCTATTATTCAACAAAAACACAAAGGAACGGAATTTAAATTCCAATTCAATTAAATTTCATTGAACTCCGACCAACCAAACAGTCCCTTAGTGTGCATTTGTGATGATAGCATCTGCTCCGTTTTCTCTGATTGGTTCGCAGTTCATTGTACCAAGTCCAATTGAAGTTATAGTCGATAAGCATCAGTGTAGAGACCTTATGATCATTAATATTAACCATAAAATCATGTTAAAAATAAAACGGTGTGATACAATACTCCATCATCAGCGGATGCTACTTGATGCTCATGACAAACCCATCGTGATATTTAAAGAAAAGGTAAACTTAAGTTACTTACTTTTTTAGTTCTATTAATTATCTCCTTTGTGAATTTTTCAAAATGACTAATTTTCAAAAGGCTTGATAACAATAAGAGATTTTTTATTTTATTTACAATTTGGGTAGTCGCCATCTAATTCTATGTATATGTATGAACGTCGTAAAAACATTAAGAGCTAAAACGATCCAAATCAATTTCGCTAGCTACTTCTCTCGATGAAGTAGCAATCATCCATCGTGATTTATTATTCGCCATCTTCCTCGAGAGCTCAATGGTATAAAATAGAACATTTAGAGGGGATCAATGGTAACTATTATATATGGACACTCTTGCATACGAATAGGTATATTTTTTAAAGTAGATTACTCTTACTCTGTCATTATCTCGTTTATTTTTTTATTGTGATTAACAAAAGTTTTAGAATGTGTAATATAAAACTTACAAAATAGTAAAATATACACGTCTTGATTTTTTTCATCTCCATCAAAAGATAATCTATTGTAATTTTCTAGTATTAAATATTAAAGTTACATTAAATAATATAAGCGTATTATAATCTCTAATGCTTTTTTTATCTAAAACTGTTTATAATTAGGTATATCAATGTACATATCTTTCTACGTTATGAAACTTGTTCTTTTTGATGTCACTACAAGAAATAAGGGCTATGGCAACGACAATTGTCGTCGCGATAGGGTCGGTGACATAGGCTATGGCGACGACTGTCGTCGCCAGAGACCTAGTCGTTACAGTCTTGTCGCTATAGCGTAATTTTGAGTCGTCGCCAAAACACTAGTCGCCATAGAGGTCTATCCCGATGACATAATTTTTAAAATTCTAAAAAAATAAATCAAAATCTAAAAAATAGACCTATGGCGACGACTTCTCTACACCTATGGCGGGGACTTTTTTTTGTAGCTATAGGTCACTCTAAGGCGATGACAAGTCGTCGCCATAGGGCTAGAATAGCCAAAAATTAAAGTAACCCTATGGCGACGACATGTCGTCGCCTTAGGGTGACCTATAGCGACAACATCATGTCGTCGCCATAGACCTAGTCGCGATAGGGTCTTTTTCTTGTAGTGTGTATCACCTTGTTTTTAACAATAATTAATTTTTCATCTTTATTCCACATAATTTTACACTTGTAAAGATTTGAATCAACACCACATTTATAAGAGATAATCACCGATATCATTAGGTTACAAGAGTACAAGACCATGGGCTAATGTATCACCATCTTAAGCTCTCGGTGCAAGATATTACAAAACCTAAGGAGTCGGAAGAATCACATTTTAGACAATGTATGCTCGATAACACATATGTCTTTTCATGTATAGATGGCAAAAAGATCCTACTCATGTTAACCTTCTAGTATTAACGTCTAAAATAGATAACTAAGTATATGACGACATAGAAACCTCTAGTAATAAAACAACAAAGCATTGAATTGTTATAAATTTAAATTCATCATCAGCATCTAACTCAATGATTAATATATCGTTTATTAATGTGTTTTATTTAAACCAAGTCTTTGTCATCTAAATATGAGTTGTTATTCTTGCTTTGCCCAATTAGGGTATTTAACCAAATCTTTGTTAGATGTAACAAAAAAATATTACATATTATAATGATTTGTCTTTTTTTGGTATTGATGAATGGGTAATTTGGTGTGTGGGTTTATGTCTTGTACTTAGTTCACATAAAATGATTATTATATTAAACTAGTTATTTACTCGTGCTCTGCGACGGGACGATTTCTAATAAACATAGACGATATTAACGAGAGTGTATTTTGATCATTGAATTAAATACATCATGTTATTGTGTTTCATACGTCAAGTCATTGTGTCAAATATGTAAGGTCGTTGTGTCAAATATTTTTTATCGTTTTTTATATGTATTCATCGTTATGTTTACAATTTACATTAACAATTTCGTGTTATTTTTGTCATTATTTTTTATATAATATACAAATTATTATTATTTTATTATTGTGTTTTACAATTAAAATTACATAATGATATTATTTCACCAATATGTATTTTAAAACTCATATTGTTCAGGAAATACAATCATAAAATACATATTACTTGTTGTATCATTGTATTTTACATACTCACCAATGTTCTAATGTATTAGATTAATTAGTTGTTATTTCATCATTGTGTTTCATATACTACTAGAAGTACTCAACAGTATTATTTTACCATTATGTTTTTTTTAGGTTTCATCATTTAAAAAAAAACAATAGTATTCAGAAAAACACAAAAAACAAACAAAAAAATGATGAATTATAGTAAAGACACAATGACAAGCAGAAATCATATAAGCCGAAAAAACGTAATTTTTTTATTTTTTATATAACGATGTTGTAATCGTTTTAAAGATAAAAAGCGCTCCTTTTTATGATGCTATTAAAAAATCATATATAAAAGTTATGAATGTTTAAAAAAAATTGGATAACTTGAAAAAAGTCAACAAAACTGATCAAGCATAAAATATCACTCTAACAAACATTTTGTATATTATTTGATCTAAACTATTAACCAAAAAAATTAATAGTTAAACATTATTGTTATACTTTTTAACTTTAAAACATTCTTTATTCAAATACTTACCTAATTGTAATACCATCTTCTTGTTTTTATCCACATATGGAAAAAATTTTAAATAATTTTTCTTACCATTTTCATTTTGTTTTATTCAAGCTAGCTTGTTATTTGATGTCAACCTTTAGTCCAATATCAATCCTTTTGGACGGTGACATGTAACTTGTAACTATTTTTTGACGTTAAAGAATATTATACCATTTGAGCAATTTAATTACATATTAAACATGCTTTTATAAGTATGAGCATGTATACACACATACATAGATAAATACACATATATCGGTTGATGAGCTTATTTGTACATGATGATAATTATTAATAAAGCCACATTATCTTTATTGTTGTAGGTTACCCTACTTTTATTCAACAAAATACTATTTTTATGATCAACTAGCTAAACCACATTGTCTTTTCTTTATTGTTGTAGGTTAACCTACCTAATTTATTCAAGTGAAGCACATTTCTTTATAACTCGAATAGTAATAGGAAGGCAAGGGGCAGACACACATAGGGTGTTCAAAAATATCTGAATCCGAAACCGTATCCGAAATATCCGAAATTTCGGATTCGGATTCGGATTCGGATAGTGATTTTGAGAATTTTTGGATATTTTATCCGAAATATTTTTATAAAATTTTAAAAATTAAATATTAATTAAATTTTTCAGATGTTTTTAGATATTTAGGATATTTTAATAAAAAACTTTGAATATCCGAAAAATATTTCAATAAAAACTATTATATTTTTATAAAATTTATTAAATAATACAAAATTTTTTTGAATTCGAATATCCGAAATTCGGATATCCGAAATTGAACACCCCTAGGCACATAGATCTTCTTAACCGAAAGAGAGGCTGAACCATAGAAGCAACCGTACCGACTTAAGCCAGATGATGATTGATTATCAGACATAAGCAAGAACTCCTCGAGAGTTCATGCATCAGACCAAGTCACCGAGGTTTCACCCCATTGATTCTAAGGCATTGCAAGGGCTTTCCATACAGCTTTAGATGCATCCACAGTATTATCTTTGCACCCCTATTTGAATCACTTTTATCTACCACCATAGCTTGTACACTTCTATAATTGTAATTATATTAATGAGCTTAAAACATCTTTGTTCGCTTATATACCACCTCGTTGACAATGCTATAATTAGCATATAATCCGAGTGGTAGCGACTATCACACTCAGATGGCCGCCACCACTTCCACCCTTCTTAAAGCTATTAAGCATCATAGTTGCTTGTGTATTACCATATTGAGCATTTGTGCATGATATGAACAAGGTAAAAAGTAAGAATAAGAATGAGAAAGACAATTATAGATTGCTTCATCTTTTCTATTTTATTTTTTATGTAGCGGTGGTACTTAGGTGTGACGAAGTTGGTGCCAGGGAGGGCGAATATATCAGGTGTTTAAAAATATGCGAATACGAAACTGAATCCGAAATATCCGAAATTCTAAAATTCGGATATTCGAAATATCCAAAATTTCGGATCCGGCTGGTGATTTTGAGAATTTTTTGGATATTCGGATATCCGAAACATTTTTATAAAAAAATTAAAAATAATAAAAAATTAATTAGAAATTATAGATTTTTTAGATATTTCGGATATTTTAATAAAAACTTTGAATATCCAAAAAAATATAAAAGTTATTATATTTTGTATAAAATTTATTACACAATAAAGTTTTTTTGAAATTCGGATATACGAACGGATATCCGAATCCGAAATTTCGGATCGGATTCGGATAGTAAAATCCACTATCTGAAATTTCCAAAACCGATTTTGACACCCCTGGAATATATAGTGATTGTTTCTTTTGTCTCGTTGTTAATGGTTAAATTTCTTGTGTTACTATATCAATCAAACATTAATTATAATACATATTACCCTTTGGTCGGTGGCTACAGTGCCACCGTACCAAAGGCGATGCACTATGTACAACTTTCAAAACAAGCACAAAAGCTGCGATGGTTGCTTTGGTGGCGGTGCTGCGATGGTTGCGGTGGTGGGGTTCTGCGATGGTTGCGTTGGTGGTGGTGCTGCGATGGTTGCGTTGGTGGTGGTGCTGCGATGGGTGTGATGGTGTTGCTGCTGCAATGGGTGCGGTGCAGGTGCTGTTGCGATGGCTGCAGTGGTGGTGCTACGATGGCTGTGGTGGTGTTGCTGTGATGGCTGCGATGGTGGTGGTTCTGCGATGGTTGCGTTGGTGGTGGTGCTGCGATGGTTGCGTTTGTGGTGGTGTTGCGATGGGTGCGGTGTAGGTGGTGCTGCGATGGCTGCGGTGGTGTTGCTGCGGTGGTGGTGGTTCTGCGATGGTTGCGTTGGTGGTGGTGCTGCGATGGTTGCGTTTGTGGTGGTGCTGCGATGGCTGCGATGGGTGCGGTGCAGGTGGTGCTGCGATGGCTTTGGTGCTGGTGGTGCTGCGATGGCTGCGGTGGTGGTGCGGCGATGGCTGCGGTGGTGGTGCTGCGATGGCTGCGGTGGTGGTGGTTCTGTGATGGTTACGGTGGTGGTGGTGGTGCGGTGGTGGTGGTGGTGATGGTGGTGTAATGTGAGAAGAGAATGATAAATATAGATTTTGATTTTGTAGAAAAAGAAAGAATCAGATTTCAATTCTGTTTTCAAATTGATTAATTATAGAGTTGAGATCCATAAATATCTCATCATAAATATAATTTTTATATTTTTTAATTCTCATTTACATTTTATTACAAAAAAAATTAATATTCTACTTTTAGATTATATAATTATTAAAACAAGAAACATTTGTTTTTGAAGTAAATAAACTTATTTTGTAGTTGATTATATTACTTACGAATAAAATTACTTAAACATTTTTGCCTGCTTATGTGGTGTAACTCCGGACCGATCCATAGCGTGATACAGTTGTCAAAGAAAACCCGCGGCAACGCGCGGTATTCATTTCTAGTTTAAGTAATTATATTAGTCGTCTTTCTATACTAAAATAACAAATTTTGACGGTTTTTGGAATATTAGCTTGGGTTACTATATTTATAAAATATTAATATATGTCAAAAGAAGAATAGTTAAGTTCTTAAATTTATGCAGAGTCTAGAGTTCAATACTGTTTAATGCAAGAATTTATATAAACCTATAGAGATAAAATACTTGTAAGTCATGGGTAAATATTTGAGAAATCGAGCATAAAGTCCCTGGTTGTCTTGTAAGGTCGTGTTGAGCGTCCTGGGGATGGTCAAAGATAGACTATCCGTCCTGCCTATAATCATGAGTTATTAGTTTTGTCCTATATAAGCTTATAAGAGTACAAAACCAATAACTTAAAGAAATTCAATGAACATATCTCGTGTGTGTGTGTATATATCATTTTTATTAATACTAATGAAGCTTGTCTTATTAATGTATCATATGATCACCTTGTTAAGCTCGCAGTGCTACAAATTATTGAACTTGTGAGCTCGGAAGAATCACAATTGTAAACTACGCATGCAGGATAACATATTTGTCTTTTATGATATAAACGGTATAAAGATGCTCATCATGTCAACCTTTAGTATTAGCATCTAATAGTAGATAACTATGTGCGTGACAACAAAAAAAACCACTAGCTATCAATAAAACAAGGCATGAATCGTATAAACTTAAGTTCATCGATCAATAGCATCTAACTTGATGATTAATAAATACTTTATTAATGTTTTTTTATTTAAACCAAGTCGTGTAGACATAAGTTATTATTCTTGTTTTGTCTCAAATAAGGTAATAATCAAATCTTTGTTGGATGCTACAAACACAAATATTATTTATCTTTTTAGTTGGTTTTAATGGTCATTTGCTTTATGCAAGAGATGAGAGAATGAAGCCATGACGAATGAAATCATAACCCTAGCTCTGATGCATGAATATATACAATTCAGTAACTCCAAGATTGCCCCTTGAACTTCTAACAGCTACAATCTAGGAACACAACATACCAAATGTTCCTCGCCAGTCCTTCAACTCTTACATTTTGCAACATTCACCTAAAACTTAACAACACACAAACAGACGAAGTGAATACACATCTTTACATGTATACCATGAAGGAAATGTAAATGTTGTAATTTTGACACTCACCCTCAATTCAAGCTATAAACATGTCATTAAACAAAGCCTAATCACACAACTCATGTTGTGTTACGGTAACATTTTAGTAAGAATATCTACAATCTAATTAAAAATTCTACCTATTTAGCTTTAAAAAAACATAACAACAAATTTTTCCCGAAGAAATGCAACATCTAGTTTAATTATTTTGCTCGGGTATAAAAACAAGAATTGTTGCGATAGATATTGTAGCACTATTATCACAAAACCAATTTACTATAATTCACAAGAATTTTGTAGTTCTTTAAAAAAGATAAAAATCCACAAAACTTTAGAAACAGTTGAGCACATTGCTCGACATTTTGCTTTTCCAAATAAGAAGAGAACCTACCATAAATACACAAAAACCAGTTAAAATTTTTAAATTGTGTACCTTTTCAGTAAAAAAACAAAATTTCAAATTCTAAGTTTATTTTTATCTTTAAGAGAATAATCTTATTCATAGAATTTTACATCTCTTGAAATTATAGCAACTTTAGTTTCAAGACTCATTATTTGTATCCTCTTTTTACATTTTTTACAAATCAAACAAAGAATTTCTTGACATTTTTTTATAATAATTTTTTTTCCTAATTATTTCATAGCTAAAAGTATTACGGTTTTCTGTACAAATCAAACAGAATTTCTCGACATTTTTTATATTAAGAAAACTTGAACACTAGACGAATATAAATTAGAGTTAATAATTTATTGGACTGAAACTATTTATCTTCGTTAATAATGGTAAACTTACCAATCTAACATCAAATGTTATAGAAGCTGAGATTATCTGATAGTAACATTATATATAAATCATAAAGTCATTTCAGACTAAGTTTGACATCTTCAGACAAAAGAATTTTATTCAGTTTTAAATGAAAACAACTTTCACTGGCTTGTATGTTTCGTAATGACAATAAAAAAAATCAAGGTAATCTCTATCGAGAGTTGGGGTACACACGGTTAACTTTACGTCCCATTATCAAGTGTGAAGAATAGGGATGGATTGAAACTGTTAGTTTTATATCAGAATAACAAGCCTATTGATGTTATGACCATATAGTTTACAAAGAAGTGTTTACACATATATGATTTTATAATTTTAAGTTGTAATTATTGGATTTTATCTGATGTAATCGTTTTTATTACTTAAAATGAATAAGAACGTATATGTCTAATTTTAAGTTTTAGTTTATCCGACCCATGTAATACACGAGTTACTAAAACTAGTATATACATATCAATATTGTCACATATTTAAACATCCTTTGTATTGTTTTGTTAATGCCCTAAATATTTTAGGTATTAATCTTATAAAATCTTCTTGTTCTTTGTCATTTGATGGGTCAATTTTTTGGTGAATCTAGCATTATTTGAAATAGTATCATGTCACTTTAATCATCAATATGGGAAAATTTTAACTTTGTGATCATCGAATGTATAAGTCATTTGCCATTTTTTGTATGTTATAAAATTATATGATTATTTAATGAGAGCTGCTCTACTGTTCTATAATAAATATTCGATCGTAGTCAAGCAAACACTATTCGACTTTGCAAGTTAAAAGTCTAACAAAATACTAGAAATGTAAATTTTCAAAGATCAAAAGACATGATACTTCAGTACGTGCATAAATGACCTGTAATATTCTGCTTTAAACACATGTCATCACTATTTCTTGTAATAATCTTTTAATAGTATATAATATAATATTTAATATATTCATCCAGTTAGAAAAATACAAGTAATTTACGATAAGTAAGTGCTTAACTAAAACGATACAATAAAATAAATTATTCTAACATCTAATCTAAAAAAACTTAACAGTTCTGAGTTTATTTTAGGTTGAATACATTTTAAAGGTGTTGAAAGTTTCAAGTGATTATTAAATGTCAAGGGCTTAAAATTGTCATTAGAAGTTCAGGGAATGATCGACAAAGTTTGCTAAACCACTTTGCATGGTTTCCAGCACATCTCACTTATTTGATTTCAAAAATCTTCTAAATCTTTCTAAGATTTCATATAAGATTGTGTAAATATGAAGATGTCACGTTATGCATACTCTAATTTTTTTAGCATCAGACCGGACAGTGAACCGGATGTCTTACCGTTATTGGTCGGACTAGTCGGACCGGATATAAAAACCGGATAAATTATAATTATTTTATAAATGTGTAAAAAACATTGAAATTTAAAAAATATGTATAAAAAACCGGTTCAACCGGTTCGACCCCGCCGTCCGTAACGTCAAAACCGTTTAAGCACCAAACCGGACCAGATTGGAGTCCAGTTCCCGGTCCAATTGGTAGGACTGGCCGGTCGGTCTGGTTTTCAAAACATGCATGACTCGACTCACTCCCTTTTATGAGTATAATATAATAGAGATTCTTATGAGAGTTCATGCTATCTTATCTTCACAATCACATTAGAGTAATATTGATAGAAAACGCCAGAGAGTGATTCAATGATAATAAGCTTACGACATTATTTCCGTGATAATTCTGGTGGGTAACAAAGGCCAACGATGGTGATTTTTGTATACTTGAAGGTGAACGGTGGTGTTACGATGCGGAAACTAGTGACGACCATCAAGGTTAGTAAATACGAGTAATCGAGAAGTAAACGGTAGAAAATCGAAGCTTAAAATGGTGATTTTTGAAGGCGAAAACCTGTGACAATAGGTGATGATTGGTAAAATAAATAAATAAATCTTTTATAAAAGCAAACCTCATTTATGAAAGAGAATATTTATTGATTTTTTTTATGAAATGAATGGTAAATAATAATGTCTATTACGTTTGTATGTTAAAGTAGATGATAGAGCTGTTCAAACCGCTCGCGCGCTCGACGCTCGCTAGACTTCGTTGGAATTTTCTCGAAAAATGCTCGTTCGATTTTTCCACGGTTTGTAAACAGCCGATCAGCTCGATCGGTTTGTAAACGAGCCAGCACGAGCGAAGGTCCGCTCGGCTCGGTTCGACTCGAATTTATATACATATATATGTTTATATAGTTTATACATAGTACTCTAGTCGATTTGGCCTACTATATATAAATTTATAATTATATTACGCATACTTTATCAATCAACCTAATAAAGAATTTCAAACTAAGCATAAAATTTAAATCCCAAGCCGCTAAAGATAAGTTTTGTCAATCATCACCCGCTCTCAACCGTCAATCGTTCTCTGCAATATACTCTCTGCCTTATCGGCTACAGTCTTAGCATTATCGTCAGTCAAACTATTGTTATTCATAAAAATGTTATGTTATGAAATGTGATACTTTTTAAGTCATTAACACATGTTAAACCGCAATTAAAATCGTATGACATACAAGATAGTTGGGTTGTGCAATTTTTTCGGTGCTCGTTTGCGCTCGCTCGACGCTCGCTCGAAAAATTAACACTCGAAAAATGCTCGTTCGACTTTCTGCTCGGTTGTAAACGAGTCGATCGGCTCGTTCGATTTAGAAACGAGCCAAGCACGAGCAAAGGTCCGCTCGTTTCGGCTCGGCTCGTAACAGCCCTAGTAGTTGCAAGCCTTCGGGCAAACAAAGATTTGGCCTGTAGAGTAGTACCTAGAATATGATTCATTCCCTATAGGGTAGTCTGGATTGAGACATTTGCTGTAGTAGTGCTTTAAGGTACCTGTAATAACATTGGAAAGATGACTAAAAATGAATGATTTATTCAATATGTTTTATAATAAAATGTATGCCTTTTTAAAGTTAAACTTGGAATTCAACAAAGAAAGTTATTTCGTTTTAGCATGCGTCCAGAAATAAGTTTGTTGCTTCTAGTAGCATTGAAACGAAAAGAGTTTATGGTATCGGCTGGGCTATTGACAATGAAAATGCTTTTACGCATACGTTATTATGATGTAAATAAGAATAAAGGAACATACGTAAATATGATGTTTAATATTAATAGACTTTCGTTGTGCTTTTGTAAGCATATGCTCAAGATAGTTTTTTTGTGAACCCAACTTTCGTCTAGCCCCGAGACCCAAAATCGGGGTGTGACATTTTGGATCTTCTAATGTTTGTATGTACCAATTATAATTTTTCATTTTGGTTTCTTAAGTAGGTAATCTAATCTTTGTGTTGAACAATTAAGATTTTCCGCTACGTAAGAAGTATATCAATCAGTTAACATCTTCACATGTTTTGGGTGGGTTGTGACAATATAGTATATAAAAAAAAAATTGAGGCCTTTAAAATGTTATAGCCCTAAACGAGTACTTAATTCTTTTATACAATCAAGCCTCCTATGAGTTTGGCCCATTTTGAAAACACATCAATTAATATTTTCCAAAGACATTCTATTTCGACCCAAACATTGCGCCCGATTAAGTCACGAACCTTCACCAACGACAATTTTGAGTTTAATAAATGCTAATTTTATTATATTTATTACGAATTCATATTTAATTTGATAACCTCAAAAATATGTGCTTTTCGTTAATCAATTACAACTAGCCCCACCATACCATAATATAGCTCAAAATCTTGCATCAAGTTGAAGATATAATTGGCACCTACCAAAAAACCAAATGTGGTTGTAATTTCTTCGCACCCCGAGTCTACTCTTAGTCAAAGTCAAACTAATTGGTCAGCGAATTTATCATGTTAAAGCTTAAAAATCTTCCCAGAGCTCATGCTCCCTCAGAACTACAATCTTATTGTGCATTTGTGATGATGGCACCGCTCCGTTAATAGTGATCGGTTCGCAGTTTCGTTGCACCGAATCCTTGAGGTTATAGTCAATAAGTATCCGTGTAGAAACATTGTGATCACCGAAATTTACCATAAAGTCATGTTAAAAGTAAACCATGTAGCATAACATCCATAGTCAACGGGTGCTACTGATGTTGATCGACAACATTGGATTTTAATAATTCTAACTTTCATCTGTTGGTCTGGATTAATCAAACTCAAAAATAGTTATAGACGCTTCCAACTTTAACTTATTTTCTTCCAATGATCTCTTACTAACTGAGAGTTAACCCCCATTAGTTTTTTTTTTGATAAAATTGACCAACTTTGAGCTATTTTTCAACTACGCTGCCACTCATCTCCATCAGGTCCGTTTTCCGTTGTCTAGCCTCTATTTTCATCTTAATATACCTCCAACGAGTCAAGTGGTTCAGATCAGGAGGTGAAGATTGATGGGTTTCATGGTGTAAAAGTTTTCAGATTGACGGACCTAATAGTAGATTTCAACTTTTTTGTTTGTGTTTTGGTCACATAAGCGTCCACTTCATCAAAAACAACAGGGTTAACTGTCAGTTAGTAATAATCATTAAAGGAAAATAAAATTAAAGTTAAAAGTACCTGCAAACTTTCGTGAGTCGGTATTAATCCCAGGCGATAAATAAAATTAAAATATTAAAATCCAATAACCCTATTTTTTATTAAGCCGCTATCTGAATCTAAAATAGCAACTTCAACTACACAACAGTCAACTCAGAGATAGAGGTAACTCGATTAGATAACGACTAATCTAAAAGTGAAAAGAACACCAGTTTTGTGATCAAGCCTTTTTAAAATAACCCATTTTAACAAAAAAGCCTTGGTTTCTTTTTGAATTCTATTGTTTAAACCAACCTTAATCGTTTAAAATGGATTTCTTTCGAAACATGAGTATGCACAGTAGATGGAATGTGTATTGGGGTGAAGTAAAGCCGATTCAGACATGATCCAACTTAAGACCAATGTTAGCGTGACGTTGGCGAGAAAAACGAACAGCAACGATGGTTGTGATTTGAAGATCAAAGGAGCTGATCAAAGGAAATGCACTATTATTAAGGAGACTTTTCAACAGTAATAGCCCAAGCCCAAGTAGTTTTCCTATACCTTTTAGTCTTTTACT